>JALPQI010004040.1:0-72235 GCA_025490895.1 Thaumatotibia leucotreta | reverse complement strand
TACCGACAGAGTCTACCAACCATTACGATGAACTTTCCGTATGGGACCAACATCGAAATATTAAAAAAAAAAAACTCCTCATACAAAGTGAGTGATTAGTTAGAGTTCAATAGTATGGAAAAGTCAATTTTCTATGTACGTTTTCAATGTTGGTCCCATACTGAAAGTTCACCGTAATGGTTGGTAGACTCGGTCGGTAGCGGGAAAGATCATCGTTCCGTTCTACCCTGTATATTTGTCTCACTGCTGGGCAAAAGCTTCTCCCTCAGATCTCCACAGCTCCCGATTTTGTGCCAATTCTGACCCATTGTTCACGAAGGCATCCTGCTCGTCCCACCATCACCGCCTGGGCGTGGCCTAGGCCTACCCCGTCCACGCCTAACTTGCGGCATCCACTTAGTGGCTGAAAAAGCCCACTTTTCTGGATGCATGCGTGTAGACGCGACCGGTCCTATCCCACTTTAGCCTGGCAGTCACACCAAACACGAGTTACACCAAAATTTCATTGGATTTCGCCCTTATCAGTGAGACACAAGATTCAAAACAGGTGGGAAACATTATCCGATTAAGGGTTAAGTCACTTCTAGTAGGTGAAATGGGTATGTTTTTTATTTATTTTTTTTGTCAACATGGTGTGTGGTTTCGATAGATAGGTATTTGGAAAATAATACGTGCCTAAGTACGATTAGGTACTGACCACGTATACTCGTATTTAGCTACAGTAGCGCGATGTTCTACTAATAAAACTTCGGTATAGCGTCACCAATATTTTATTACATTACCATTACTATGTATGAATACAATATGTATACTATCACAATGTATAGTATAGTGATACAATAAGGTATTAATAGATAAACGCCATATCCAAGTAGCATAAAAAGCGCTACAAAGTATAGAATCTCCATTTATAATCAGAGTTATCCATATTTTTTCTATATAATTTTACATGTTATATAATTTTTGCTACATAATTTTTGTGGCATCAAAATTGACATGAACGCTTGTGATAGTCCATGTAAAATCTAGTTGGTCATGCCTTATCATAATGATGTCAAATATGAGGTAGTGAAATAAGCTCTTTAAGTAATACGATAGGTACTTAATGATAGAACTTTGTAAGTCCACAGGGTGCCACAGGCTGTATATGTATAACGTCAGTTACCAGTTCGTTTTTAAATTTATTAGGTAAGTATTCAAAGTTAAGTTTCCGTATGTCTGGGTTAGCCCTATGTAGGTAGATACTTATACCTAGGTAAATATGTAGATGCTTAAATCTAGGTACTTACTTACCCTCTTATTCATAAACGTCTGCTAACTTAACAAGCCGCTAATACTTGTTGGTCCCTTTCGGTCTTAACAATGTGTCCATAAGCAAAAGGGACAAACAATTATTAGCGGTTTGTTAAGTTAGCAGACGTTTATGAATAAGGGGGTTAATCAATAAGAGAAGGTTCAAAACAATTGATACTTAACTGATATTGGTCTTGTGGATTTACAAACTCAACAAATCCTCATGTCTTTTAACTGGAGTCTTTTATTTTTCTGCTTAAATTGATCCAAAACTGAACATATGGGCATCCCACTGCCTATTATAGAGGTCTCTGACGCAAATTTATCTTTTACAGTTGTGTGCTCATAGTGAACGTTGGTCTGCAAATTCGCGATATTTCTTTGGTAATAACTTCGAACTTCCTCTAAATCACGATTGGTTTTACTCGTTGGCGATACGTAGTTGTCTCGGACCTCTGTACGGAATGAGCTGAAATACGAGTATTAGGCAAAATATCTGCAGTTTCGATTTATGTAACTGAAGTAGGTACACTACCTACTTACATACTAAACTTACATTTCACGCGGATTACTCACGTTTTTTTTATTTTTTTCGCTCTTTTCTTCGCAGCGCTCCGTATATGAGGAGCTTTTTCAAGAATCAATCGCCCGTCCGACTTGAATCGTTTTTTAACTTAAAAACCGTGAGTAAACCCGCGTAACCCGCGTAAAATATAATTTTAGTATTCCTGAGTCTCATAAATTTTGTGTTAAAATTGCAAGTAGGTAAATTGAACCGTCCGCGGGAAGAACATGTTTAGTCCGAATAAAATTCAGAGCAAAATTGCACCTCATTCTGTTAAAGGTAAGGTTGTTTTTCCTGCTGAAATTCGAATTAGGGTAAAATCACCAATAGATGAACAGTTAAGCAACTTTCCCAACTTTAAATTTTTTTTTCTATATGATGTAACTCATATTCATCAATTTTTATTTTTTCATATGATTCCACATTTAATTGAGTTTAGAATAAGTTATTTTCGTGCCTCGTATTAAACTTCAGTAATTTTATAAAAATAATTATATTAAAAAAGGACCCAAATTTACCAATAGTTGAACAAAGTGCCCCATCACTGAACAATTTGACCCCAATAGATGAACCAGTATAATTGCAATATAGCGAGACCGATATATGAACGCCAAAACTCCAATAGATGAATAGAGCATAGTAAAAACGTTGATTTCTTAGATAAATTAATTGTATTTAACCTTAAGAACCTTCTTTTAATGAAATATAAACACGGTGTACATTGTGTAACAATCTGATCTCTGAAAACAAAAGTTTAACTTTTCCCAAATTCAACCGTTCAATAAAATCAGTTGGTTCATGTTTTGGACACCGCATCAACGAAATGAACGAACTAAATTGATTCGAATTCATTTATTGGAATCCAACCCAAAAGATGAACCAGTAAATTTTCCTAGTTCACGTTTTGGACAGCGATTCTTGAGTTGAACGATCCCGTTTCCATACAAAAGTAAATTACTTTAAAACGTATTACACGAAAACAAGGTCGTTCATCTTTTGGTCTAAAAAACAACTACAAAACTGATTGTTTTTTTATATATAAATATTACATCTAGCTATTTTATTATAATTTACACAAGCATTTGAAAATTCGAGCCTTTGCCCAAAAGTTGACCGTCGTTCATCTTTTGGCCTGAACACACAATATTGGAACCATAACTTGACCAGCAAATATCTCATAAAATAAATTAAAAAAAAAACTATTCTTTATAATATACACAATAGAGATATTAGTCTAAAATCTATACTGAAGTTAACCAAGGAAATAAAATCCATATTCGATTTTTTACGTAATTAAAAGCTTACATTTTTGAGGGATTTTCTTAATAAGGATCCCATATAAAGCGCAATTTTGGCGCGAAACGCAAACTCGACGACCGCTCACTGCCTCGTGCGTGGCTTAATTGTCTGGGAATTCGCATGCGACACTCGATATAGTCCTGCCGCGTGTGAGAAAAATACTCCCAGGCGTGTAAAATTATTCCTGATTTAATTATTTGCATTTTTAGACCCATCAGTCAACTTCTGGATGGCAGTCATCTATTGGTGCTTTTACCCTAGTTACAAGTAAGACAGAAAGAACATGTTTAGTCCTCAAGGTGCGTTCAAACTAAAAGAGCATTCGCTGTTCTAACCTCCCACTCTACGAAATTCGATCGGTACACAAAACGTGATTGGTTGATTTCGTAGAACGGGCGCTAGAACAGCGATTGCTCTTTTGGTTTAAACGCACCATAATACATTTCGGAGCAAAATTGCACCTCATTCTGTTAAAAGTAAGGTTGTCGAATTGACTAGACATGTTATTTCCGTGGACCCTTCAAATAGTAAGTAAAAAGTATATTACCTTGGCAGCCATTTAGGTTTATTATGCGTGATCATTTCTCGAAACACGTTTTCTTTGGGCAGGGAAAATTCGGAGTTTTTTCTAATGCTCTCTCTTTCATACTTGTTTTTTAATCCTTCTGAAGGCAAATACCAATCATCTCGTGTTGGTTTACGAGTTCTTACCTGTATGAGATATACAAAAATATATGTAGCAGTCAGCCGTGTGGTGACGGCAGTGAGAATACATTTATCACCACCCCAACTCCTCCTGCGGGTGTCGTAAGAGTCGACTAAGGGATTGAAGTGTCACTGGCCATTATTTGATAAAAGATTGATGATGGGCAGCAGCGTCATCATAGTGGACACATTACTGCGATCGCCAATCCGCTTGCCCAGCGTGGCGATTATGGGCATTTACCTCCTAATGCGTTTATACGCTTAATAGGAGACGCCTACGTCCAGCAGTGGACTATCATAGGCTGATGATGTGAACAGTATGAAGTGCAAACCTTTTAACGCACGTCACTGTCGGCAACACACATACCTACTCGTTCTAAAGGCTGAGCCACACAACACAGGACGTGCAGTGCACGTCGTAGCGTTTGAATGGCACAAGTGGCGTGCACGTGCGCATGGCGTGCAAGGGCATCTTCACTTTTTGAGTCACCCAATTAGCGTGAAGTTAAAAAACCTTAATTTCAGTCAGCTTTGTAACGACTATTAAGCACTAAGTTTCGATTAACTCGGTTTTGGTATTCATTTTACAAACTATAAGCCATATTATAATATAAAAACGCCGATCAAGTTTAAAATCCTAAAGCTGCCTATCTTAACTGTTGTTACAAAGCTGACTGTAATTAAGGTTTTTTAATTTCACGATGATTGGGTGTCCCTAAAAGTGAAAAACTGTTGTTACAAAGCTGACTGTAATTAAGGTTTTTTAATTTCACGATGATTGGGTGTCCCTAAAAGTGAAATTGCCCGCAAGCGGTGTGCTATCTAGGTACTATGACTACTATGACATTTCCGACGCTAAAACACGCACGTCTCGCACACGGGCATCCGGTGAAGCTTGGCCTTAACGAAGGCGTCATTGGAGTAACAAAGATAGAAAGCTTGAAAAAGTTCGTGGTAGTATTCTAGCAGCGAATGCCTTAACTCTTGTAAGCCGTTGCTGATCGGGCGAGCGAAACTAGAGAACGACACGTTAAAGATTTACTTTCCGTTCTGTCACATGTAGGTACTGGATTTAAAAATATGTTTAAGTATATACTTCATTCTTTTTTAAATCACTATATAGTATAAAATAAAGTCACTTTTTCTGTCCCTATGTCCCTTTGTACGCTTAACCCTTAAATGCATAGTGATGTATACATGCATCATGTATTTTCGACTCTATTGATAACATGTCAGAATTCGAATTAGAATAAATCTTTGTCAAGGTCATGCATTTAAGGGTTAAATCTTTAAAACTACGCAACGGATTTTGATGAGATTTTTTTAATAGGTAGATTAATTCAAGAGGAAGGTTTTTATGTAGGTAAGTACTAGCGATGTAACGAATATCGGTTTAGGAATATTCGCGAATGCGAATATTTACGATTCATATTCGCGAATGCGAATGCGAATATTGGATATTATACATACCTAATTACCTATACATACATTGCTGGTATAAAATGCCTAAAGGCATTAAGTCCGCCATTTATACTCTTTTGTATGTGCAATATTGTGCAATAAAGTTGAAAATAATAATAAACATTCAATCAAAATCCAAAAATATTACACAGGCGTAATGAAACGCAAAGAATAGGTTCTTTTGCGTCAATATCTTTGGTTAATGAAGTATTTAGTAGTAACATTTAGGGACATTTTACCAGAAATGCCTATTATACTGAATACTTAGTATTCAGAAGTAAATTCAAAACTAAGCGATTAGTTTGACTCCAAAGCTACTAGGGGTCACCGTCTTCGCAATCGCCACAACTGTTTTGTTTAATTATTAGTGATGTAACGAATATCGCTTTGGGAATATTCGCGAATGCGAATGCGAATGCGAATATTTGCGATTAATATTCGCGAATACGAATGCGAATGCGAATATTGGGTAGTACTTATTATACAATATACATATACTTTCAAATTCAAATTCAAATAATTTAATGTTATAAAACACATGTCAAAAAATTAATATACAAAATTCATATACCTAATAACAATAAAAATACTTCATTTTAAAATCACAATTATAGACATTCGAACCATTTAAAATAAAAACCCTTAGTATCTAAACATAATAAAATTATTCATAAAATATAAATTGTACAGATTCCCGCTAAATAAATTAACTAATAATATTACCTACATGTCATAAATAAACTAAATTTAAAAACAAAATACACATTAAAATCACATAAAATAAAGCGCAAAATAATTATACATATTTATACCAAATAAATCAACCAATATTATATACCTATATGTCATACAAATTATTTAATGCTATAAAACCTAAATGTCATAAAATTCTTTTATAGTGTAAAATGCCTTAGAAACGAGAAAATCCTTCAACCTTTTGACGAACTGCTCATAAGAAGAAGCCTCCCTGATTTCCGGGCTCAACCTGTTAAATACTTTTACTCCTACCACCCATAGAGAGTTTGACTTGCGCGCTAAACGAGCAGGCACAGGATTGAAACCACGCCATGTCTTCCTCAGGTCTGGGCGTCTCATGCGGAAATCATCTCTGTGCCTCCACATATACTTCCCAACCTCGAGGATATAGAGGCTTGGCACTGTCAGAATCTTAAATTTCCTAAACGACTCCCTCGCCGGGGAAAATGGTGGCAGTCCAGCCAGTAGCCGAACAGCTCTCTTCTGCATCACAAAGACTCTGTCCCTCTCAGCAGCCAATCCCCATAGGTCAATACCATACACTATTATAGAATTAACATATGCATAGTAAGCCATTCGGATATTTTCCTGCGAAAGGACAGGGGCAAGTCGAGACAATGCAAAAGATGCTCGCGCTAGCCTGGCTGAAAGCAAATCAATGTGCCTGTCCCATTTTAAGCCTGCATCAAACTGGAAACCTAAGAACCGCGTGTCTTGGACTTGGGGGAGTTCCACGCTATCAACGGTGATGTTAAGAGGTATCGGGTATTGCCCCCTCAATCAGAAATGCATTAATAAAGTTTTACTTAGGTTGACCATAAAACCATTTACACGAAACCACTCAGTCAACTTTTCGAGAGCAACTTCAGTATTTCCCCTCAAATCAGAGAAAGTATCCCCATGCACAATCGCACAGCCATCATCCGCGAACATTACGAAGTCACCTTCTGGAAAGACGCTGATAAGGTCATTTACCATGACGAGGAACAGAAAGTTTCCAAGCGCTGAACCCTGAGGCACAGAACAGCCTTGCAAAATCTTTGGTCCAGACCTGGCAGCACCCCCATCAATGGAAACCACCTGCACTCTATTCTCCAGAAACGACTTCAAAAAACTCAAGAGGCATCTGTCAACTCCATATTGTTGCAGCTTCATTGCCAGGAGCTTGTGATCGACACAGTCAAACGCGCGTGAGAGGTCACAAAAAACAGCCGCCACATGTTTACCCTGATCGAGATATTGCAGAACACGATGATGGACTGCACGAGCAGCATCCACGGTCGACCTACCCCGACGATACGCATACTGGTGTTCATGCAGTAAACCGTTTTCCTCAAAGTAATCAAGCCGTCTACCACATAACCCAAATTCCACCACCTTCGATAAAGATGGAACTAGAGATATCGGACGGTAATTTTTAATTTCTTCCTTATATCCCTTACCCTTATAAATGGGACTCACTTTGACCATTTTTAATGCACTCGGATATGTACCTAGAATTGCACATTGGTTTAGAAGTGCACAAAAAACTTCAAAAACATTGTCCGGAAGCCTTTTTAAAATATCAGCTGACATGTCATAGTAATCAGTAGACTGCTTAGATTTAATTGCCCTTAACGATTGCTTCACTTCCGTCAAAGTAAATAAAGTTAAACCTATTCTAGTCTTAATCAACATACCTACACAAACATTAGATAATGCTGGCAGAAAATGCCCAAAGGCATTAAGCCCGCCATTTATACTCTTTTGTATGTGCAATATTGTGCAATAAAGTTGAAAATAATAAAAAACATTCATTCAAAATCCAAAAATATTGCACAGGCGCAATGAAACGCAAAGAATAGGTCCTTTTGCGTCAATATCTTTGGTTAAACAAGTATTTAGCATTGACATTTAGGGACATTCTACCAGAAATACCTATTATACTGAATACTTCTTAGTCATCATCATCGTCATCATCATATCAGCCGAAAGACGTCCACTGCTGAACATAGGCCTCCCCCAAAGATTGCCATAATGGCCGGTCCTGCGCCACCCGCATCCAGCGGACTCCTGCGACCTTCACCAGGTCATCGGTCCACCTTGTGGGGGGCCTACCCACGCTACGCCTTCCGGTACGTGGCCGCCACTCAAGAACCTTCCCGCCCCAACGGCCATCGATTCTACGCGCAATGTGCCCCGCCCTCTGCCACTTCAGTTTAGCGATTCGGAGAGCTATTTCGGTTACTTTGGTTCTACTGCGGATGGTCTCATTTTTAATCCGATCACGCAGAGAGACTCCTAGCATAGCCATCTCCATAGCCCTTTGGGTGACTTTGGGCCTTCTTATGAGGCCCATTGTAAGCGGCCACGTTTCAGTACCGTATGTCATCACTGGCAATACTGATTAAAGACTTTCGTCTTCAAACACTGCGGAATATTGGACGAAAAGATGTGTCGTAGCTTCCCGAACGCTGCCCAACCGAGTCGGATTCGACGATTGACCTCTTTCTCGAAGTTGGACCTACCTAACTGAATAGTTTGCTTTAGGTATATATATTCGTCTACAACTTCGAGTGTAAAGTCTCCGATTATTACTTCTTAGTATTCAGAAGTAAATTCAAAACTAAGCGATCAGTTTGACTCCAAAGCTACTAGGTGTCACCGTCATCGCAATCGCCACGACTGTTTTGTTTAATTATACGTATCATTTGTGTTTTATTTACTGAAATATAACATTTTATTCATCATTCAGTTAAAATATATCCTTTTTAGAGTGCATGTTTTTGTACCTAAACATCTAGGTATTAAGGTCAACTTAGAATGTAGTGAATTCCTGCCTTAAGTGAATGAAATAATTAGATAAAAATATTCGCAACATTCGCGTCAATTTTTTGCGAATGCGAATACGAATGCGAATATTTTAAAACATGCGAATATTCGCGAATGCGAATGCGAATGCGAATATTCGTTACATCGCTATTAATTATACGTATCATTTGTATTTTATTAACTGAAAATACTGAAATATAACGTTTTATTCATCATTCAGTTAAAATATATCATTTTTAGAGTCGCATGTTTTTGTACCTAGACATCTAGGCATTAAGGTCAACTTTAGAATGTAGTACTTCTTGCCTTAAGTGAACGAAATAATTAGATAAAAATATTCGCAATATTCGCGTCAATTTTTTGCGAATGCGAATATTTTAAAACATGCGAATATTCGCGAATGCGAATATTCGTTACATCGCTAGTAGGTACCTATAGTACCCGTGCGAAGCCGGGGCGGGTCGCTAGTTAGAAATAAGGTAAACAATCTTACCATGTAATATCATTTAACAATATTGAAAAACTTTCTAAAAAGCTTACATTTATTAAGAAAGCAATATACCTAATCTACTTAAACACCTGTTTATTATTTATAATTGTTACGTATTTGCTGAGACTTATTTGTTAATTGAGTATTTCAATAAGAAGGCTCGTCAAGTTGGTTTACCTTATTTCAAACCCTAAAAAAACATACCAAAGCAAAGTAGTAATATTGTTATTAAGAATAGGAGAATTATTAAAATAAAATACAAAAATATTATAAGAATCAAATCCATATACTAGCTTAAGTATAATATTACAACAATAAACATATAATGACGAATCATTAAGTAACTTATATTTAACAGTATCTTATATCTTGTATTCTATATTTGAATTTGAATAACAGAGTTGAATCTATTCTTAATCTAGGTATAAGAAAACTTATACTAAAATATAACATATCATCAATGATCGGAACTATGGGTGCAAAACTTTAAGAAAAATTGAAAAAGTCACATATGGGAACACTTTAGTCAAAAATAATTTGAATATTATTGAAAAATCTGTACCCAATTTTATTGCCTATATAATATATATTGGTATGAACTTACAATGTTTGGGTGTGTATTACATATTTTATGGATTTATGTGCTCTTTCATGTCCACTTAATTTGTTAAAGTTTTGCACCCAAAGTACCGATCACTACAAATCGTCGAGGATAGTGCAATACCGCGTAAACTAACACATGCAGATAAAGATTAGATTCCATAGAAGTATGTTTGAAATAAGAATCTTATTGACATGTGTTAGATACGCAGTATTGCACTATCCCCGATGATATCATTGGTTGACAACCAACCCACAGCACATCATAGCTGAGAATATTCAATGTCACAGCTGTGAGATTTAATGGCGTCTTCTTCTCCTGGGACGAGAATCATCTCCGGAATTCCGTTTCTCCGATGCATGGCGTCTCTTTCGTCCCTCTTGCGATCTCTTTCTACCTTGTGACCTAGTTTCCTCTTCTGAAGTTTCATCAGATGAATTCCGATACCTGCGTTTCTTGTGGTGTCTCCTTTCAGGGACCAGTTCCTCTTCTGAAAGTTCCTCTGATGACTGCCTTCTGCGTTGCTTGTGGAATTGACAGCATTTGCATTTATCTGTATTTGGGACAAAGTGATCTATTTTATTTGGCAGGGCTTCTACAAGTTGTGTCACTCTATTACAGTCAAATAAGACAAGCTCTGTTGGTGGTATAGAATGCAGAGCTTCACGGACACCCATGTTTCGCGGCAGGAACATTTCCCTTCTATGCTGAATGACTTGCGACCGTCTTCCGCAAACATATTGTAGTAAGTCATCTGAAATCTTCTTATACTGTGAATCAGCTGATTGTAAAGCATTCTGAAAAGTATTACACACTTCTGCAGGTAGACTATCCAAAGAACTTTGAAGAATTTTCTTTTGTTTCAGGAGCCCATGTGTTACTGCTGCCAGAGTTTGGTCAAATCTTTGCAACATGTCAAAGGACTTGCATTTGGGAATCAAACTTTCTAGCTCATAGGGTACTTGCAATGCACAAAATGGTGGTGTGGATTCAAATTGTCTTTTAGTATCTGCATATCTGACAGTTTTCCATTCAGGACCAAGTTTCTGAACTTGTTTGCCTTGTTGGGCCACATCTGGATCCGGGCTTAGAATCTTTGGCTCGGACACAACAATGTTGATAGGCCAATCAAAAATTAAATCATTTACATTTAGGGGCTCTCTTGCAGGAACATCTTCCTGGTTGTTCGGTTCTTCATTTACTATGTTAGCATTGTTTCCTGTTGTGGAATCAGCCATGGCCTGAAATAAGCAAAAACTAATCATGTCATATGGTCTATGTGTAATTTCAGTGACTGTTTCTATTCTAAACTAAGATTCTTAATATTACAGCAGATCAATACTGCTGTCCTAGTGTAGAAAAGGCAGTTTTTTGCTATGGAGTTTCATACTTTTCGGCAAATACTACTTTCTACACTAGGATCGCAGCATGGAACTAACTTGCATGGACTTGGGTATACTAACAAGAATGTCTGATAGTATAGCCAAGTCAGTCAGCCGGTTTACAATTTTCCATCAATTTTAATGATATGTGTCAGACTGACATCAGCTAGCTGTGTTAGCACCTCCTAGTTATATGTTTTATATTGTTCATATTTTAAAGTTATATAAATAAACGTAGTTTGAGACAACTTTGTTTGTTAGACAAAGGACCCGATCATAGTTGCTTTTATCAAACCATTAACTATGTAACTACACTTATTAGCACTCGAAAACTTTAAAGTTTCCTTTCACGAATAAAATTACAGGTAATTAAAAGAAGAAACTCCTAATTTCGTTCATAGTTCATACACATAATTAATAATAGGAGACGTTTTACTGATAGATGCAAAACGTGTACTTTAAAACTTCGCCCATCAACCTTCAATATTTGATCTTTCTAGATTGCTTCCGATGTACTTTGCATTTTAATAGTGCTTACAGCGAGTGGAGTGAAAGCAGTGGTAATATGAAGAAATAAATTAGTTACTCACCAATTTTATTTACATACACACACTAGTATTATAAATTTCGTTTTACTTTGCTGTGTTTACATTTATAATGATAAATTGACAGTAAAATGTGAACTCCGACTCCAATACACAATAGAAAAATTTAATTAAGGTTTGGTTTGAGTGGTTTGACAAATGTCAAATGTCAACTGTCTGACCGAAGTCTGACTGAACTGAACGAACTAAAATTTTAATAAACGTTTAGCCAATCACCTCTTCAATTGAAAAAGGCGGCAAATTAAAGTTTTCTATGGTCTCCAACTCTAATATTTCAAAAAATTTGGCGGAAGCGTTGCATACTTAAATAAAATAATACAATTTTACGAGTAATTTGCATTTTTTTGCCTTTTTCTATTAACACGTTGGTTGGCCAGATCTATATTTAATAATAGTCTGATGATTTATTCCATAGTTTTAACACGGTCATTGTATTTTGTATGTAATTTAACTTTAGACATTATTTTATTTAGGTATTTTTTTATTAGCATGATGTAACGTTATTTATTCTAATAAATAAATATTATGGATTAAAAAAAAATTAAATTGAAATTTCGCGCCATATTTAGTGAAAAAAGATTATTTCTCCTCACCTCACTCTTGCCTCACTCTAGAAGAATTATCTTTGTCATTGTTATTAATGGGGAAACTTTTGTGAAGTTGGTTTATGTTGAGATTGAAATAAATTATACAGTATTTATTATACACAACAAATAGGTAATTTAAAATTAAATCTTACCCAGGGCTCTTTAGATAAAGTGTGATAGGTCACAATATCTCTCGTTACCGATCTTCTACTCAACTGTTCTGCTGTATAAGGCCTATGATGAAGCCTGCTTGTTGTTAGATATGGATCTAGGTACTTCTCATATCCTTCGTAAGTTGTGTCCATAGGTTCTAAGTCTTTGTGCCAACTTGGATCTATAAAAGGCTGAAATATTAAATACGCACAGTTAAGTGCAAAAATATGTAGGTATCGAAATAATCCTCTTATAAATTTATGACGACGTTCTTATTAAACAGAATTAAAGTGCACTGGGACATATTTTTGGGCATTTTTTATATATGCCTTATTTTGCCTTTGACTGTATCTAAGTTAATTACTTACAAAGTAATTCGATTAAATGTAGTACCTATCATAGTATGTTTATGATGGCATTTCCTAGTACATACTACTTATTCTTTGCTTTAGTCTATTAGAGTGCACTACGAGTAGAGTCAGTGATAATGGAGTTGCACGTAGTTAAAGATTTAAAATAAGAAGGTACGTTTTAACCATTGTTCAACCACATCTATGATGTAGGTATGATAACGTCGAGTCCCTTGGTCTCGCCTTAGCAACCCATCTTCGCCTAGAGTAATTAGTTCAAGCTTCTGTTCACCTATTCAAGCGGATATACGAGACTAACGGAGTAGGTAACGGAACATTCTTGGTCTGCGTAAGTAACTTTACTATGTAGTGATCGGACCACCCACCGGGTCAGGCAGGCTTGCAGGATTCTTGTACTGATTCTTGTCTGTGACCAGGGTCGGAGGGAGCTGCGGTATTTTGTATGCTTGTCGCATTTCCGTTGTCCCATGTGTTTTACACAAAGGAGGTTGCTCTGTTAGCTTGAAACAGAAAACAAATGTAATTGACTAATTGTGAATATACTTGCATGAGTAAGAACCTAATCACAAACAGGAGGATTTTATCATAAACTTAGGTACTGAGTATTGGGATCCTCTGTATGAAAAATGAAATTTAGACTTGAGAAAAGTAAGTTTAGACAACTATACAATAAGAAAATATGTAGTGTACATAAGTTACCCCCCATCGAAACAACTACATTGTTTTTTGTGAGCTTTGCAATCAAAAGACTTACCAAAATAATTTTATTTTTATTTTATTTTATTTATTTCAACCAACTTGTATTTACAGTTTAACCAAACATACAAGTTATAGGTTACTTAAAAATATACTTAAAACTATTTACATTTATTTAACAGTGTATTATGTAGTATGTCTTATGTCACTAGTATCTTACTCTATTGTGGTAGGTGTAGAATTTAATTCGAGATACCGAGCAGCTGTGGTCAGGAATTTCGGTTCTGCATGTGTAAAAATGTCCAACGAGGGATCAAATATAATAATTTTATTGATAAGGTTAAGAGCTACATACAGAGGACTGGTAACTAGCGTCATTGTACTGAAGTTTGGGATTGAAAAAAGGGGTATCTGGCGAGGTCGAAGGGTAGTTCTGACAAACTGTGAAGGTACCTTAAAATGAACATATTGTAGTAATAATGGATTTATTATTGAGCCTCGTATTAATCTGAAAAAGTATTTTACTGCAGCAAGTTGTCTTCGTACTTCTAGGCTTTGATACGTGACCATCCCCAGTAGAAACGGTGTGGGATACATGTAGGGATAGTACCCATATATTTTCCAGTAAAGATATCTTATAAACGACTTTTGAATTTTTTCAAGAAGAAGAATGTAATTTTTTTCATGTGGGCTCCAGACAATGCAGTTACTTTCTAGGAGACTACGTATAAATGCATTATATAGTAATGTAATAACGCTGTAAATATTGAAGAATTTTGACTGTCGAACAACAAAGCCAAGGGATTTTCTAGATCTATTGCAAATTTGCACTATATGTTGGGAAAATGTTATTTGAGTGTCAAAAGACGTTCCAAGATCACGAATAGATTTTACACTTTGTAGAGTCTCACCGCTTAATGTGTAGGAACGATTACTATTGAGTGACGTCATTGAATATGTCATGGCTGCGCATTTGTTTGTATTTAAATGTAAACTGTTAAGAACTCCCCATCGGTATACATTATCTATATCTTTTTGTAGCTTAATTGCGTCCGACTGATCTTGAATAGGCATAGCTAGCTTAACATCATCTGCAAACAACAATATTAATGAATTTTCAACGTAATCTGGTAATAATGAATTAAAATACTTACCACTCGACTAGGTGGATAAATATAATGATTTTCTGTACAAGCCGTGTGTTTATTGAACCTATTCGTTTCTGGAGCTTTGTACCCGAAGTCCTCGCACGTTTGCGAACGGCTCAGTTGATTGGTAACAGAGTAGTCTCGGTCGTAAAACGTCACTTCCGGAACTGGCCGTTTCTAAAAATTTTATAAATACTGCGCTGAGTCGTCTGTCAGTTCATAAATCACTTGAAGTGACAGAGATAGGCGACACTGAAAATACCTCGAATCTAGCAGGTGAAATAGATTACTTGTAACCATTTAATTTAACACAGTCTGGCAGTAGCTAGTGATGGTGATAGGTAGTCTATATCACGTGCGAGATACTGTCGTGTCACACGTCTGATAGGTGTGATGACGCTTTTGATAGTCTTCCTTCCCATTTCAATCCCTATCAAATACCTACTTAATAACAAAAATGTACATTTTTAACGAACTGTCAATTCTATATGAATAATTAAGCATAAAACGTGCTAAGAAAAATGTATACTGTCGAGTCCCCTATCTTCGCCAGGGTCGCCTATCTTCGCCTAGTGTTAAAAGTTATAGGAACCGCCATTTTTAGGGAAGACTGTCATGTAAATAGTAAAACGGTATACTATTTTGAGTAGCTTTCCGTTCGACCTATACTAAAAACACGGCAAAAACTTGAACTTCCTACTCTAGTCTAGGCGAAGATAAGTACTCAGGCGAAGACACGAGACGGCGGTACCTCATTCAAACTGAATTAAAAAATAGTAGCGGAGGTGGAGCATAAAGTCTACGAGTAGCAAACCAACTTATCAGGGGAGGTACCCGAAAAAAAATCAATATTATTCTAACGCTTTGTCGGCGTGATTAATAATCAATATGTAACTACATATTAATCCGTACCAAATTGCACAGCCACTGAGCTATGCTGCGGACGGACAGACGGCAATTTTTTTTTATAAGGGTTCCTAGCTTACTACTAAAGCCTAAAAATTAGAATAAAACTGAAAACCATCATAGAAAGGTCTCACCAATTCCCGTATCACTTCAAGCGGTGGTCGCCACCTTCGGGCCGTAGTCTCGCTAGATTCCCCTGTATCTGGGAACTTCCTTACTCGTGGTTGCACATGCACTCTATCCCAGTAAGTAGGGTTCACTTTCTTCGGATATTCGGCTTGCATTGCGAACCTCCCTTTTTTACGTAGGTATAAAAACTACTTAGTCAATACGAAGGCGTTGCTTGCTTTGTGTATCCAAGTATTCGTTTGTTTCCTTAGAGACAGTGTTTTATTTTGTAATCAGATTAGTAGTCATGGTAACGAAATATTTTAATAGCCTATACGACACGACTACAGTCACGTTAGATATATTATATCGGAGCGGCCACGGTGCTAAATAATATCTAAACGCCATGATGATAGCGGCCTGCCCAGAAATTTGTGCTCACAAATCGGCCGCGATATAAGTATAGTCCATTTCAAAAACGAAGGCCCGATTCCACTTGGCAAAGTCATTAGGCGTCAACAATAGGATCAGTGATAACAAAAGATACTTGGCCAGACCCTCATGTGGCGCGATATTCTTTGCATACATCAGTGGATGACGGTATTTCTTTTATTTATGATGACACGTGCCAATTTATAGTGGACCAATTAAATGACAAAAGCTTCGAGTGGCACCGGGCCTTCGTATTTGAAATGTCTCCACCCTACATATATATTAATATAACAATTCTATTTACATAATTTATTTATTTTCTTAATAACGCTCGCTTGTTGTTGTTCATTTCTATCTTCCAATGGGTTCCACGGAAGACCAGCGCTCCGGCATCAGATGTCAGAGCATATGCTGAGTGGTACCCTATTGTAGCTCCTACAGCAACACACTTTCTCACCTTTTTGTTTTTGTTTAGAGTCTGTATTTTTAATTTTATCTGTATTTTGTCTCTGTAGATGTAAGAATGTATCTTATTGTTCTGTGTGTAATTGTAGTTGTGCAATAAATGTTTTTTCTTTCTTTCTTTCTTTCTTTCAAATGGACTATACGTGTCATGTTATGAAACTAGCAAATCGACATTACACGAGTCGTTCTCTCATCTTATTATGTACCGGTTGCATAGACTACTTAGTTACTATTAGGTAATTGCTACAGGTTTCACAATGCAGAAGCAGGGTCTAAGTGACACAACAATGAAACAAAAATAATAAGTTTGGTAAAAATTCGTTTATTCTTCACAAGTGACTGAAATTGTTATCGAAACACAATACAGGGCGTCCCACGGCGATGCCACATGGAGGGAAAGTACCTTAAATATCATAGATAGCGTATTTTGCTGAAAGAAGACTTCATTTTATTTTTAAGACTTAGTAAAGTTGCATTCAAAGTTTTTCAAAAAATTACTTGCTTCACCCGGAAATCGAACCAACTACAATTTTTTTACAAATTTGAACCAAACTTTTTTGGTTATTCTTTTAGTTTTAGATACTATGTTTCTTAAGGAAAATTGTTACTTTTTATCTATTCTTTCGAATGACAGAATAAAATTACGAAAAATTTTTTTTTTGTTTTAAAGTAGGTTCGATGCCTAGAAAAAGCAAATTTTTTTTTGGATTTTTTTAAATGCAGTATTATTTAATTTTCAAAATAAAATAAAGTCTTCTTTCAGCAAAATACGCTATCTATGATATTTAAGTTACTTTCCCTCCATGTGGCATCGCCGTGGGACGCCCTGTATACGTGTTATTATGACTAAGTTAAAATACAAGACTGCAATAAATACAAAATGTAGGTGACAGCGTCACCTATATTTAAACACTTCATCCAGAATCGCCGCCTACCACAGATAATAAAATGTTGGTATCTACTGGGTTTTACAACTATAAAAATATTGTCTGTGGTGTTAAGGCAAAGTTCGCTCATCTGAATAAATTTTACCGAACCATTAGCGTTTGTCTATCTTTTCGCTCGATTTATTTCAGACTTGCAACACTGCGTTAAACACATTTCCTTATTAATAAATATAAATAAATTATATTACGAAACGCCTCTACGAATATACAAAATCAATACAAATCCTTACGTTACTAATACGAATTACATCACAGTTCATAAACAAGTTAGCATTAAAGAGTTAAATAGACTTCAAAAGTAAAATTTTGAACTAGAAATTTTATTGAAATAAATTTTAAAACTCAAATAACAATTTGGTAAGAAATTAGCTTACTAAAGTAAATTTACTTAAAATTTAGGAACAAATACCTACATATTCCGAGAGATGGAAAAGATTAGTAAATAATATAAGAAAATAGGTAGGTATATAGTAAATAATATTTAAACTTGAAACACTTCCTTAGACATAATAAAAAAAAGAATCAAACCACACGTACAAATTTACAAAATTTGTATTTTTAACACAACTCGAATTTTGTTCAGTCGCCTTATACTCATGTATAAAACATCACTTACATAATAAGATTGGGTAAAAAAGCTACATTATTACATGACAACTAGTACGCTTAAGGTTGAGTAGCATTTAAAAATACTGTCTAAAGAAATGTATGTACTTATGGATAAGTTAAGATAATGTTTCTAGCTGGGTAATATCGTTAGAAAATATCACTTTATAGTTATGATGTTATAAATATAGATTATTTGTTATGAATGAGTATCCTGTAAACGCATACGTTATACTTATTGGTACCTACTGAGAGTTCGGGTGTTCTATTTCACTTATCTATTGCACATATTAGACCTCAAGATCATATTCCATGATTTAGAGATTATTTTGTCTTTAACGAGAGTTTGATCCAGAGTATTTCATCAGTGTTTCCTGCAATACCGTACCTACAATTCTGTAAATGAAATAACGTTAAAAGTAGGTAAGATCACAAATTTAATTTTAATAGTTGCCTGCACAAAAGCTGATTTTATAGGCAGTGGTTTTATGGGGGACGATGCTCGCAAAATACACCAGATTTTTAGGGCGTCTTAAGACAGTTAAAATTGTAAATCGAATTTGTTTCAACTCACCCAATACACGGACAAAACTGGTATAGACAATCGATGACAAGAGCATCTATGATGTAGTACGTATATTTCAATTATCATTGAGTGTATAGCGACTGTCACAACAAATAGTAGAGGTCCAAATGGAAAAAATTGTGCGCTGTGAGTTACAGTTTTGTAATTTTTACCAGAGCTAGAGGGTGTAAAAATAAGAATTTTGAGATGTGGAGGGAAAACCAATTCCCCCCCTGAACGAGGGGGGAGGGGGGTGAATGTGCAAACGGAAGGGTTATGTTTAAAATTTTTTCGTCTAATATTTAGGCATACTATTCATTGTTTGGTATCATTTTCATATAAAACAGACACGGGGAATTCATTTTTGATAATAAACATGAGGATTTTCGTATATAAAAAAAGAATTATTGGTATAAAGGTAAAATAACCACCGTTTTTATTTTGATTGTTGCGTTATATAAGTATTACCAAATAAATATATGAAAATAAAAAAAATACTACAAGATAGCATATTTATTGTAGTTTTTAAAAATATATACTTTTTGGAACTTTCCATGCAAAAATAAGTTGTAAAAAAATTGCACCTGTCGCGTATCTCGAATAAAAAAGGGACGTTGCTTTGACTTATGTGTCGACAGTACGTTTCTACTGCGGGAATTTAGCGATTTTGCGTAAACAAAATGCTCCATATTGTCTGTTAGGGCAAATTGCATCAACCTGGGTTAACCAAGCAACCCTGGTTAAACGTTTATTTCGCATGGAATTTGATAATTGAAAAAATTCTTATGAAGTAAGTGACTGACCTGGCACTATACAGAGGATATCCGAGACATCAGCCTATGTGATATTAGAATGGCTCTTGAACAGCTCAAAAATAACAGGGCGTCTGGGGAAGACGGAATTATAGCTGAGCATCTGAAGCCAGGTGGTAAACCAATCCTTATGGCCCTTCACAAGTTGTTCAACTCCGGAAGGGAAAACACCTTAGGCATGGAACAGAAGAGTGGTGGTACTGTTCTTGAAAAAGATGACAACGCCTTATTGAAGAATTACCGATCCATCTCACTTCCGAGCCATATTAATAAGATGTTTTCAAGGGTCACTACGAATCGTCTTGCACGCAGGTTTGATGACTTCCAGCCTCCCGAACAAGCCGCTTTCCGAATTGGCGTTTCGTAAATGTTACACAGAAGACCGAGGAATAGGTATAACCTGCCCCTCTGTTTAGCGTTTAGCGTTTGTGGACTACGATAAGGGGGGTTTCCATGACGTACTAATGCGGTTTAATTTAGGTCGAGAGAAAGGGACAAGGCTATACGAGTCGTGTATCACTGTCCCTTTCCCAGAACTTACACTGAATCGCATTAGTACGTCATGGTAACCCCCAAGGCCTTCGATTTGATCGAAACTCTGGGCAGGTACTACAGTCTCTGTAACGGTACCAAGTAGACTACCGCTATGTCGAAATGTTGAGGTGTTTGTACGAAAGCGCCACTATATCAATCCGACTCCAAGACCAGAGCTTGAATCATATTATACTGCAGCGGGGAGTCAGGCAAGGCGGTGTCATCTCCCCTAATCTGTTTACCGCTGCACTGGAAGATGTCTTTAAGACTGGACTGGAGAAGGTGAGTATCAACATAAACAGCGAGTACCTCACTCACCTTCGATTCGCTGATGATACGTATGGTGGTCTTGGCTGAGACCTTGGAAGATTTCAGTACGATGCTCGCTGACCTCAGTAGCGCCTTCGAGCCAGTTCGTCTTAGGATGAACATGGATAAGACGAAAACTCCCGTTACAATCGGAGACTAAACTCGAAGGTGTAGACGACTATAATATACCTAGGACAAACTACCCAGTTAGGTAGGTCCAACTTTGAGTAAGAGGTCTATCATCGAATCCGACTAGGTTGTGCAGCGTTTGGGAAGCTACGACACATCTTTTCGTCCAATATTTCGCAGTTCTTGAAGACAAACGTATTTGATCTGTGTGGCAACAGCCACTGTAGCCTAGTTGGTAGTAACCCTGCCTACGAAGCTGGAGGTTCCGGGTTCGAATCCCGGCGGGGCATTCTTTGTGTATTTATTTATCACAAATGTTTGTTCCTTGGTCATGGCTGTGTATGTATCTAAGTATCTATACGTATCTATCTATTATATATATCGTCGCCTGGTACCCACAACACAAGCCTTAATTGAGGTTACCGTGGGACTAGGTTGATTTGTGGAAGATGTCCCAAGATATTTATTTATTTATTTATTTAAAAAAGTGATGACATACGGTACTGAAACGTTGTCGCTTACAATGGGCCTCATAAGAAAGCTAGTCACCCACAGGGCAATGGCGACGGCTATGGTGGGAGTCTCTCTGCGAGGTCGTATTAGAAATGAGACGATCCGCAGCAGAACCAAAGTATAGCTCCATAGATCTCCGAATCACTAAACTAAAGTGGCAGTGGGCGGGGCACATTGCACGATTTGCACGTAGAACCGATGGCCAATGCGGCGGCCTCGCAGGTGGAAGGCACAGCGTGGGTAGGCCCCCAACAAGGTAGACAGTGAAGGTTTCAGGAGTCCGCTGGATGCGAGTGGTGCAGGACCGGTCATTGTGGCAATCTTTGGGGGAGGCTTATGTTCAGCAGTGGACGTCTTTCGGCTGATATGGTAATAATGATGATTTATGAAGTAAACGTTTAACAATTGATTGTCAAATTCCATATGATATAAACTTTTAACGTGGGTGAACTGGGTTAGTTGTTTAGTCCCGGTTAGTGAAAATTACGTTTATCGTCTTTGGTAATGAGATCATTACCTAATAACACTCGTAAAAATGATTACCCATTCCGATTCATATGATCAGATACTATATATCATACATGTGATCAGATAAACCAGATATGTAATATAGACGCGGTAAACAATAATCGATAAAATTTAAATAATAGAATCTGATCAAATAAAATTTTTAATAATCTTAGGTTATTTAAAAAAAGAAGATCAGAAAATATTCAATCTACTTTCATATCAATAAATATTTATAATTGTAATATGAGCAATAATATGTAAGTACAAAAATATGTATAATCTATGAGCAGTTGCCGGCACAAAAGTCTCTTTTTTGAGGTTACGCGAAGGTTTTTGTTAGAGGTACGCGTCAAGTAAATTTTTTTCAGTGATATTTTGTATGAAAGACTACAAAATGTGTATATTTTAAAAAAATGCAATAAATATGCTATCTTACACTATTTTTTTAAATTGGATAAGTTTGTTTTTTAATGCTTATATCACGCTTAAATTAAAATAAAAACGGTAACTTTTTTAATTTTACTCCAAAAAATCTTCATTTTTATATGAAATTGCTCATGTTTATTATAAAAAATGGATTTTCCAGGTCCGTTTTACACGAAAATGTTACCAAACAATGCATAGTAGGCCTTATTAATTAGTAAAAAAAAAATTAAACGCAACCCTTCCGCATGTACATTCACCCCCCTCCCCCCGCGCTCAGGGGGGGAATTGGTTTTCCCTCCACATCTAAAAACAACTATTTTGAGACCCTCTAGCTCTGGTTAAAATTACAAAACTGTAACTCGCAGCGCACAATTTTTCTCAACTTTGTATGGACCGTGACCCTTACTAAAAACAATATTTCTGATGCAGGCTCATGGATGGTCTCGTTTTTATCGCTACTGCTACCGTGTTCTATCTTATATGCGAGTTGATATATACGGTAATAAAAACGGTATCATCATAAGCGTATTTCGAAAAGCCTTTGCTGAAACTCTGGATTAAAATCAATAGCTCTGGCAAGCATAAACATGCCAAAACGTCCCGTCTTTGTGTCGCTTTTTTTTAACATGTGTTAGACAGGGTTGCCATAATTCGCTTAAGGGTAGGAGAGTAGCGCCTGCTGTGGCCACGCAATCTTGGCGTCTATTCTCTTGTACGCCAAAATGAAGTTCTGCCCGTTCTTCTCGGCCATTACTTCTTGGGGGCAGTCGTTCTCGTTTAGCATCGTTTCTGTAAGGAAAAAATATATAATTATTTGTGGGGCTGACGGTGGTTTTTCTCTAAGAGAGTATTTTTTTTGAATAAATTTTTCCATGACAATCAGGTACGTATGTTGAGAATTAACATCACGAATCAAGTGGTATGCATTTTGTCTGATTATATTTGAGTGTTGAAAAAAAATTATCATAAATTATATAAATCTGCATTTGCTTGGACTCATTCAATTCAGAAACACGAGCTGAGTCAATTTTGATAGTGGAGACTCAATAAAAAAAAAATTCTGAAATTTCCATACAAGATTTATGTTTCCTTTACGCGGCATTTCTAGTAAATTCAGACAGAAAATGTGACGTAATAAATATTATATCTAGATCGAATTAGCTCGTGATTCGGGTTTGAATGAGCTCAAGCAAGTCTAGATCTGGAAGAAACGGGTGTTCGCGATTTTCTGATATCGCCGGTATGGTCGTATTTGGAGGACGGTGATGAGAGGCTGTTGAAGGAGAAGCCGTCATCATGCAACGCGAATAATAATCCTGCGGGTTAGTGATAGCGGCGGCTTACGCTACTGTGTCCTAACACTGGTACTGTGCAACTATATTGTGGCACCGGTCCCTACACTAGTGTACTCTGTTCCTTTCCTACACTAAGGCACTCACCTTGTTCGTCGTGCAACGCGAAGAGCGCATAATCCTGCGGGTTGGTGATGGCGGCCGCATGGGCCAGCGCACGGAACAGGCCGCGAGTGCCGGCGCCGAAGCGCCACTATGTCCCTGCACTGGTGTACTGTGTCCCTACACTGCGGTACTCACCTTGTTCGTCATGCAACGCGAACAGCGCATAATCCTGCGGGTTGGTGATGGCGGCCGCATGGGCCAGCGTGCCGAACAGGCCGCGAGTGCCGGCGCCGAAGCGCCACTATGTCCCTGCACCGGTGTACTGTGTCCCTACACTGCGGCACTCACCTTGTTCGTCGTGCAACGCGAAGAGCGCATAATCCTGCGGGTTGGTGATGGCGGCCGCATGGGCCAGTGTGCGGCATAGGCCGCGAGTGCCGGCGCCGAAACGCCACTATGTCCCTGCACTGGTGTACTGTGTCCCTACACTGCGGTACTCACCTTGTTCGTCGTGCAACGCGAACAGCGCATAATCCTGCGGGTTGGTGATGGCGGCGGCGTGGGCCAGCGCGCGGCACAGGTCCCGGGTGCCGGCGCCGAAGCGCCACCATGTCCCTGCAGTGGTGTACTGTGTCCCTACACTGCGGTACTCACCTTGTTCGTCATGCAACGCGAAGAGCGCATAATCCTGCGGGTTGGTGATGGCGGCGGCGTGGGCCAGCGCGCGGCACAGGTCCCGGGCGCGCGCGCCGGGCCGGCACGGGAGCGCCACGCGGCGGATGGAGCCGCGGCACTCGTCGGGCAGCGCCACTATGTCCCTGCACTGGTGTACTGTGTCCCTACACTGCGGCACTGACCTTGTTCGTCATGCAACGCGAACAGCGCATAATCCTGCGGGTTGGTGATGGCGGCGGCGTGGGCCAGCGCGTCGAACAGGCCGCGAGTGGCGGCGCCGAAGCGCCACTATGTCCCTGCACTGGTGTACTGTGTCCCTACACTGCGGCACTGACCTTGTTCGTCATGCAACGCGAAGAGCGCATAATCCTGCGGGTTGGTGATGGCGGGTTGGTGATGGCGCCACTATGTCCCTGCACTGGTGTACTGTGTCCCTACACTGCGGCACTCACCTTGTTCGTCATGCAACGCGAAGAGCGCATAATCCTGCGGGTTGGTGATGGCGGGTTGGTGATGGCGCCACTATGTCCCTGCACTGGTGTACTGTGTCCCTACACTGCGGTACTCACCTTGTTCGTCATGCAACGCGAACAGCGCATAATCCTGCGGGTTGGTGATGGCGGCGGCGTGGGCCAGCGCGCGGCACAGGCCGCGAGCGCCACTGTGTCCCAACACTGGTTCTGTGCAACTATATTGTGGCACCGATCCCTACACCAGTGTACTGTATTCCTTTCCTACACTGCTCCGAAGCGCCACTATGTCCCTGCACTGGTGTACTGTGTCCCTACACTGCGGCACTCACCTTGTTCGTCATGCAACGCGAACAGCGCATAATCCTGCGGGTTGGTGATGGCGGCGGCGTGGGCCAGCGCGCGGCACAGGCCGCGAGCGCCACTGTGTCCCAACACTGGTTCTGTGCAACTATATTGTGGCACCGATCCCTACACCAGTGTACTGTATTCCTTTCCTACACTGCTCCGAAGCGCCACTATGTCCCTGCACTGGTGTACTGTGTCCCTACACTGCGGCACTCACCTTGTTCGTCATGCAACGCGAACAGCGCATAATCCTGCGGGTTGGTGATGGCGGCGGCGTGGGCCAGCGCGCGGCACAGGTCCCGGGCGCGCGCGCCGGGCCGGCACGGGAGCGCCACGCGGCGGATGGAGCCGCGGCACTCGTCGGGCAGCGCTACACGCACCACGCAGCCGGAGTTACTCTCCACTGAGCCGCGGCGCCACTGGAATTCGAACACAGATTAGTCAGTGTGAGCTTTTTTATATTTTTTCATCACACCAGGCTTAGACAAGTTGCCAATCGCTAGCGCTTCATCGTTAATCGCAGCTAACTGTCTTTGTCGCACTAATATGACAGAGAGGGAAAACTACGATACGCTACGCGCACCACGCAGCCGGAGTTACTCTCCACTGAGCCGCGGCGCCACTGGAATTCGAGCACAGATTAGCCAGTGCGAGCTTTTTTGTATTTTTTCATCACACCAGGCCTGCTACCGCGAACATCGAAGTTCGCAAATTTCGGGGATTTTTCTCTGTCACTCTAATGACGCCTTCGTTGGAGTGAGAGAGACAAATCCCCGCAATTTGCGAACTTCGATGTTCGCGGTAGCAGGCCAGGGTGCTTAGACAAGTTGCTAATCGCTAGCGCTTCATCGTTAATCGCAGCTAACTGTCTTTGTCGCACTAATATGACAGAGAGGGAAAACTACGATACGCTACGCGCACCACGCAGCCGGAGTTACTCTCCACTGAGCCGCGGCGCCACTGGAATTGGAACACAGATTAGCCAGTGCGAGCTTTTTTGTATTTTTTCATCACACCAGGGTGCTTAGACAAGTTGCCAATCGTCTTTGTCGCACTAATATGACAGAGTGACAGAGAGGGAAAACTGCGATACGATACTAAGCGCTAGCGATTGGCAACTTGGCTAAGCATCCTGTTCGGTAAGTGCGCCAATCACAGATAAAATATAGGGAAGATTCCGTGTATTAAGACATACATGAACAAACTATTGTCATCCTTCACCCCATCTCAAGACGTATTCCATAAGGAAAAAGAGACAAATAAAGTAGCTCTACTTGGTCGTGAACTCCATCAACGACTCCATTTTCTTGAACAATGCTACCAACCTGACTAGATAAAATGTCATTACTATTAGTGATGTCCAGTCTTCAATCGTATACTTTTATCGTCAATAATAATATTTTAACCAAATTAGGTAGCGAATACAGTAGGAATAAACCTTATTTCCTACTCAAAATCACGATCTTCTTCGATCGTGATTTCAAAATCTACATTTTAGGATAAAAATAAAATCACAAAGTTAACGAAATATTTTCTTTAATTAAAATGTCATAATGAGGGTTTCCTAAAACGTATGCCACTAGTTGGCGCCACTTAGCCGTAAGGTCCCGCTAAGAAACACAATTATCTAGCCCCAAAGAAAGACTAAGTAAATGTTTTTTTTTTTTAATAAAGTTTAAATTTTTTTATGTATTTTTTTTAACTCATACAAAATATTTAAACCAGAAACTATAAACATAGAATTTAGACAAGTTTCTGGACCTGCTCCTGCCCTGGTGATTTCAGAAAACTCTCATTATAACATGTTTTATGGACTTATCATTCCTTAAAGCATACCTAACAATTTTGGTATGATGGCTTCTTTATAATTAAATTAATCAGTCTACACAAGTATCACATGAGGGTCATTATTAAACTAAATTTAATTTACTTGCTGGTTGACATGACATTGGATGATTACCAAATATGGTGGGTAGTACGTCAGAATGTAATCACTTATTCGCGTACCCTTGCCTGAAACAACAGCTTAAAATTGTGCGGAGCATATTTTTGAATACTCTTTAGGGTACCAGTCGTCTGCCTTTTTGATATTTTTGACCCATAATAGCCTTTGTTCAGTGTCCAGTGGAAACCTGTTGGACATTAAAAACATCGATTCATTTTTGAGTTGACTATCAATACATTTATCGATATCACGATCGGTCTCTTAAGTACCACACTATGCGATACAAATGTTTGAATCCCACTATTTATAATTACATTACGAATGTAAATACAAATGGTTTAATCACAAAACTACACATATGTATCCGACAACAAATATTGAATAAGATTTTCAGTTACTTTTACCTTAATAAGGTTCGAAATCTTAAAATTCAAGTCAAAACTAAATTGCCGGTGAAACGTAATGTCTTTATTTTGTTCATTCAGGTAACCCTGGCGGTTTTTACACCCTGGAACCACACAAGTCATCACTTTTATCACATTCCGTGCACTTATCGAACAGAAATATACATGAAAAGCTTTATTTTAATCACTTTTACTATTTGCGGTTTAGGTGCACTAGTATACACAAACAAAGATCGTTGACAGGCATTGCCGGCGTCACCCACAGATAAAATAGACTCGGTCTATCAATTTTATATGTCTATGGCGCCAATACGCTGCGGCGATGCGCGCCGTAGATGCGTCAATAAAGCCTAGAGCTGTCAAGGATTTTCATACAACATTACGTCGCACTAGCGACTAGATATCTTTTAAGGAAATGATAAAATTAAGTCATCCCTGATTTAGACCATTTTAGAGTAGTTTTGTGAAAATATATTGTTTTATTTACATTTTTTGCCTCACAGGTGTGATGAAAAACATTGTGTGCCGCCCACAGGCGGTACAAAAATTATGATTAACCTGTTAATACACAATGTACTAATTTAACAACGTCTGAACTGACAAGATTACCCTTTGGTAGACGGAAAGTGCCACGAAAGGGACAAATCGATGCTATACTTATTCCCAGTATCTGCAATACTCATTTTGATTGTTGTAGTAGACCCGGTTGTAGACCCGTCAGGTAGTAACCCCCGACAGCAGGCAATCAGTCCCGCGTCACTGAATACCATAACGACACTGATTCACGCTTCATTAGATACTTACAGGAGTCGCACTGTCCGAATCGGACTCAACACCGCCACAGCGGAAAACAAAGCTATCAGTTAAAGTCCATTTCAAATACGAAGGCCCGATTCCACTTGACAAAGTCATTAGGCATGTCAATAGGATCAGTGATAACAAAAGATACCTGGCAATATCCTTTTGTGGCGTGATATTTTTTGTATGACACGTGCCAATTTATAGTGGACCAATTAAATGACAAATTTTATGTATTTGAAATGGACTATACCTCTCTCCCAAGTTCATAGAGCGTCAAACGGCAGGCAATCAGTTCAGTTTCACAAAAAATACCATAACGATAGATACTTACAGGAGTCGCACTGTCCGGCCCAGGCTCGGGTGCCAACCTCTTCACCGCTACAGCGGAGAATAAAGCTGTCAGGTAGTACCCCTCACGCCGCCAACAGCGCGGGACCATAAGTCCGGCATCACTAAAGATACCATAACGACATTCATTCACGCTTCAATAGATACTTACAGGAGTCGCACTGTTCGGGCCAGGCTCTTCACCGCCATAGCGGAGAATAAAGCTGTCAGGTAGTAGCCAACAGCGCGGGACCATAAGTCCGGCATCACTAAAGAGACCATAACGACATTCATTCACGCTTCAATAGCTAGCTATTAGTCACCCATCTCCCAAGCTCATAGAGTATCAAACGGCAAGCAATCAGTTCAGTTTCACTAAAGATTTACCATAACGATAGGTACTTACAGGAGTCGCACCCTCCGGACCGGGCTCAACACCACCACAGCGGAGAACAAAGCTATTAGTCACCCATCTCCCAAGCTCATAGAGCATCAAACGGCAGGCAATCAGTTCAGTTTCACTAAAGATTTACCATAACGATAGGTACTTACAGGTGTCGCACTGTCCGGGCCAGGCTCAACACCACCACAGTGGAGAACAAAGCTATCAGTCACCCATCTCCCAAGCTCATAGAGCATCAAACGGCAGGCAATCAGTTCAGTTTCACTAAAGATATCATAACATACAGATCCTATAGGATCCTCTTGGATTGTAAATAAGTAAATATCTTTTCTACGGTAGTTTTAAGCAATCTTTTTTAATTTTTTATTCGTTGAATTGGATTAAACTACACTGTGTTTTTATATGTTTAACTACAAGATTATAATGTCAACATAATAATGTTTATGTAATGGTAATTTTAAGATACCTTTTAGATTTGCACTGATGTCAATGCCATCATAACACATTGTACGAAATCCCGGTGGGAATTGTCACTGGATTTAGACTTTACTTATCATTATGCCTATTGCTGTACCTATATCTGTTTTTTCCCCAATAAAGAAAATAAAATAAATAAATAAAGAATATAGGTACTTACAGGTGTCGCACTGTCCGGGCCAGGCTCCGGTGCCAACCTCTTCAGCACCGCCACAGCGGAGAATAAAGCTGTCAGGTAGTACCCCTCTCGCCGCCAACAGCGCGGGACCATAACAACATTCATTCACGCTTCAATAGATACTTACAGGAGTTGCACTGTCCGGGCCAGGCTCCGGTGCCAACCTCTTCAGCACCGCCACAGCGGAGAATAAAGCTGTCAGGTAGTACCCCTCTCGCCGCCAACAGCGCGGGACCATAACAACATTCATTCACGCTTCAATAGATACTTACAGGAGTTGCACTGTCCGGGCCAGGCTCGGGTGCCAACCTCTTCAACACCGCCACGGCGGAGAACAGAGCTGTCAGGTAATACCCCCCCTCCACCACCACAGCGCAGAACAAAGCTATCAGTCACCCATCTCCCAAGCTCATAGAGCATCAAACGGCAGGCAATCAGTTCAGTTCCACTAAATATTTACCATAACGATAGGTACTTACAGGAGTCGCACTCTCCGGACCGGGCTCAACACCAGCAGAGCGGAGAACAAAGCTATCAGTTACCCATCTCCCAAGTTCATAGAGCATCAAACAACAGGCAATCAGTTCAGTTTCACAAAAAATACCATAGCGATAGGTACTTACAGGAGTCGCACTGTCCGGTCCAGGCTCCGGTGCCAACCTCTTCAACACCGCCACGGCGGAGAACAGAGCTGTCAGGTAATACCCCCCCCCCTCCACCACCACAGCGCAGAACAAAGCTATCAGTCACCCATCTCCCAATCTCATAGAGCATCAAACAATAGGCAATCAGTTCAGTTTTTTTTTTTTTTTTTTATACCACGTCGGTGGCAAACAAGCATACGGCCCGCCTGATGGAAAGCAGTCACCGTAGCCTATGGGCGCCTGCAACCTCAGGGTGTCACATGCGCGTTGCCGACCCAATAAAAACGTTGGCACAACAAAGTGGCTCCACTCCACCTGATCGTAAGTGAAAAGTAGAACCCAAATCGCGACGGCAACGAACAGGAGACAATCAGTAACCTGTTAGTTGCCACCGCCTTGCTGGCCCGCTAGATGCTGGTAAATACACCGGCTGACCCCGAAACACGGCAAACACGAAGGTAAGTTACGGGCGTTTACACCGAATGTACGGTGGTAGCCAACCAGGCGGGTACTAGTAAAACTACCCTACCACCGGCTGAGAAGCTGGTTACTCAGTAATTCCCTTAGTCGACTCCTACGACACCCACGGGAAGAGAGGGGCGGTGATTTTTGTATTCTTACTCCGTCACCGCACGGAGAAAATCACGGAGAAAATCAGTTTCACAAAAAATACCATAACGATAGATACTTACAGGTGTCGCACTGTCAGGGCTAGGCTCGGGTGCCAACCTCTTCACCGCCACAGCGGAGAATAAAGCTGTCAGGTAGTACCCCTCTCGCCGCCAACAGCGCGGGACCATAAGTCCGGCATCACTAAAGAGACCATAACGACATTCATTCACGCTTCAATAGATACTTACAGGTGTCGCACTGTCCGGGCCAGGCTCTTCACCGCCACAGCGGAGAATAAAGCTGTCAGGTAGTAGCCAACAGCGCGGGACCATAAGTCCGGCATCACTAAAGAGACCATAACGACATTCATTCACGCTTCAATAGATACTTACAGGAGTCGCACTGTCCGGGCCAGGTTCCGGTGCCAACCTCTTCACCGCCACAGCGAAGAATAAAGCTGTCAGGTAGTACCCCTCTCGCCGCCAACAGCGCGGGACCATAAGTCCGGCATCACTAAAGAGACCATAACGTCATTCATTCACGCTTCAATAGATACTTACAGGAGTCGCACTATCCGGATCGGGCTCAACACCACCACAGCGGAGAACAAAGCTATCAGTTACCCATCTCCCAAGTTCATAGAGCGTCAAACAGCAGGCAATCAGGATGGTTAGCCAAGTTGCCAATCCCTAGCGCTTAGTCGTGCGACTGCGCTTAGCGCTTATCGTAGTTTTCCCTCTCCGTCACTCTTTCATATTAGTGCGACGAAGACAGTTAGCTGCCTTTCGCTTACGATTGACGATTAAGCGTTAGCGATTGGCAACTTGTCTTAGCACCCTGTTCAGTTTCACTAAAGATACCATTAACGATAGGTACTTACAGGTGTCGCACTGTCCGGTCCAGGCTCCGGTGCCAACCTCTTCAACACCGCCACGGCGGAGAACAGAGCTGTCAGGTAATACCCCCCCTCCCCCGCCAGCAGCGCGGGGGGCAGCAGCCCCGCCATCAGTTCCGCTTCGAGCTCGGCGCAGAACAGTCGGCAGCGGGCCACCGTCCACGCCAGGACCGGGAGGAGGTCGTCGGCACCGAGCGCGCGCTCGCCTCGTATCTGAGGATTTGAAAACAATTGAAATACTGTACCAACTGTACCAAACCCTTATTCCAATATGGAAACCACGAAAGAAGAGTAATAAGTGGAAATGTATATCTTTTTTTTGTAGGTACCTAGTCCACTAACCAACACAATGACATTAAATAATAAATGGACGCACAGAGCCAAACAAAAAAACCAAGAAAAGTGGCACTAAAAGTTATTTCTATCAAGTTTCAGTTGAAGCTAATAACGCTCACTTACAATAAACTATAATAAACAAAACTCAAAGAATAAAAAACTTAGTGAGCAATAAGTGTCAAATTTGCGAACAACACCGAAAAATAGTAGATGCTTTTTATGTTTAAGGAATAATGATGCTATACCGTAAGGTGACCAAATGTTAACTGTCAGAACTGAATAGCGGAGCAAAAGGACCGCAATATTTACTTCTGCAGCCCATTTTTTGGGGCCATTTTTTTGAGCTGTTTGTGGATCCACTTATATATTCTAAATCAATGAACCAACACACTAAAAAGACAGGGTAGGTTTTGTGTCCGTGTGTTGAATTACCTGCGTTTTCATTTTCTGTGATGATGGTACTGGATGCTTAGCCAAGTTGCCAATCGCTGGCGCTTAGTAGCGTATCGTAGTTTTATCCTCTCTGTCACTCTTTCATAGTAGTGCGACAAAGACAGGTAGCTGCCTTTCGTTTACGATTGACGATTAAGCGTTAGCGATTGGCAACTTGGCTAAGCATCCTGTTTTATCACTCGTTGAATTTTGGACACAAAATTACTGTATTTTTACTTTCTTGTCTCATCAACATCATAGCCACTTTTCATTTGCAAGATATTTTCCAGGTAAGTACATGTCATTGTTTATATTGTTATGTAAATTGTAATCGTTTCGAGCAGCAAATACTGTGATGTGACAAACATCACTTACATTGTGAACATGAATAGGCCATACTAAAACTTGACTACTTCATCCTTTCGAAATAACTTTGGTACTCTACCATAAGACCATAACCATTCTGCGTCGGTAAAAGCAAATGACAATGCATGGAACAAAAGACTATTTTCAAATTCTCTTTTATAAGTAAATGCGTGGATTAGTAAATCGCGACCAAACACGGTTAATGTTGCTACTAGCACAAACTAGGCTTTGTAAGCTTCAGGGGAATTTTCATCATGCTCTGCATCAACCATCTATGCAAAATATATGCACGGTAGCAATGTAGCATAAGAGGTTGTTTTAGGTTACTGAAGAAATTGTAACCTATAACGCGTAAAATACCAGCATACGAAGTTTGAAAACAAACGCTTGAGGGGTTCGCTTGAAATACTCGAAGATGTTATCGGCATAAGAAGTTATATCATTTAGAAGCACAGGTTAGCCCTAAAGCCCCATTCACATTTGTCTAACGTGGCGAGTTGTGATGCATCAGGACAGTATCGGTTTCATATATTTGACAATGTGGCGGTCACATTTGTCTAATGCAGTGTTGTGACGGCTCGTATCGTGCCTCGTCACAAACGATTCTGGTCGCGTAGCCAAGATGCCAATAACGTTAAAAAATGTATTTTTAATCGTGAACGAAAGGTAAGTAACTGTCTTTGTCGCATTCAATAAAATGAGTGACATCTCTGCGACATGCTACTCAGCGTTAGAGATTTGGAACTTGGCTACTCTGGTTCGCGTCAGGATGAATGAGATGTGAAGAGCGGTAGAGTGACCCGACACACCGCAGCAGACTACCGCAAAACTATCTGACGACTGAAGGTGTCATGCTATTTGCGGAACACTTGCTAGCACCAGGGGGCTACCAGGAATTACTAATGCGATAGTTTAGGTCCTAAACTGATTCATGATGTGTGAGTTCCATAGAATAACTGTCTAAAATTGGCAAGCCGAACCCAAATTGAATCGCATTTGAGAGGTCATGGTAGCTCCTCATGTCAGAATATGAGAGATAACAGCCAGATAATTTTGCCGCAAGTATAGTGTACACGGGAACAGAGTATTCTTGTGGCGCGTTCGACCACGTAGTTACTTAAGAACTCTCCGGAAGCGAATCGAATATGGAACTAAGATGTCATGTAAATGTGAACAGACCATCACAATAGAGAGCATCACACCACAACACGCCAGACAAATGTGAATGGCTTAACTCACCCGGATCCCATAGGGGTGCAAGAGAGCCTTCGCCCCGGTCAGTCGTCCCGCCGCGGTTGAACACCGCGGGTGACTTTTCAGCTATTTAAAAACCACAAGTTAATCGTAGAAAAGACGTCTAAACGACATCAGTTCATTCATAACTTGCTACTCCTCAACTTTCTTTCCGGTTTAATCAATAAAAATTAGCCTCCATAGAATAGACACAAACAAGAATGTACTCGCACAAATACAACAGATATCAGCAGTGAACAATCTTTTGCTATCGCATTTTTACGGAAACGGGCGAAATTTAACTTAAATGCAATGAATACTGGAAGTTCATTGTAACAGCAATATTATGAATTCGGACGTTTTCGTGAAAAGCCGAAGAAAAAGGATTATGTTTCACATCTGTACAGTAAATTAGGTTGTATTTGTATTAGATTGATGCTTACCGCATTAAACATGACAGATATCGCTGCGAGCAGGTTTTCTAGTTTATCCAATGGGGAATCAGCTTCTTGCATCTTGAGGAAATGCTTCGAAATCACTGCCAAGACTGATGCAGACGGGACTTTGGTGGATTCCTGGAAATAAAACAAGTTTTTTTTAATACAAAATGTCATGCAATCAATGCACTTTACCAATTTGATCCTCACCATTATTTTGAGTATGGTGCTTGCACCATGCAATATAATTATCAAGGAGCGGAATCCTTCATAGCAAAAATCAAACTGTCAGAGGGATTGAACGAAGTGTTTTATCGACTATCGATAAACAAAATTATACTTAATGAAACATCGTTAAAATAATTTCATTAGACTTTTAGATATATACCTACGAGTGCAGTGGCGACCAGATAGTTAAATAGGGACATAATTACTAATATTGTTTTTTTTAAAGAGTCTGTTCACCGATTATGTTTTGAATAAGACGTTGTATAATAATTGTTTAACTTTACTTTGTCCCTTATTAAAATAATTTAAATTACAATGGCATAGAACTAGTAAATAATTATATCCATACCCCGTTATCAATGTTGCAGATTCATTGAAACTGAGTCATAGGGTTGTCACAAAAGGTTCCATGTTTTGAGGTGTTATTTTCATTAGCACTTTTCTTAATTGTGATGTTTGGCTATTGCATGGGCATCTGATTTCCCTATTTGTCCATTCATTTTCACATTCTATTGTATATTTTCTAAACACTTTAACGACTTCATCCCAACAATCGTCATAATTGTATATGTCAACATGTTTTAATACGAATCGAAGACATCTTACTTTAAAATTGATGGTGCATTGGCACAAATGTATCTTATTTTTATCTCTAACAGAAAAACCCGAACATTTTATTTAAAAGAAACTATTATCAAAAATGATTAACTAAGTACTTATTAGAAAAATTAATACTGTAAGTATGTAGGTACATTTTTTAAACTTATTTATACACCGTTATTTGTACAAGTTACAAAATTCACGAACCATTTCCGCGCCGCATTTGGGTTACTTCTAATTTCGCCATCAGCTCCAGCTTAAACCGGGAAAATTCTGCGTGATCAATGAGGAAATTCGTGACTTTTAACTAGGTATATATTAAGAGAACGAATTACATTATATCATAAATCAATTTTGACAAATAAATGCCGCTATCACATATTATAGACTAAAAAAGGAATATAACCTTTTTTTTATTACGGGGTGAAATAAGGTTTTATTCTGTTAACAACTTCAAATACCATGTCATATTATATACGTAGATATACTAAAATTAACATGTAAAGTGCCAACCCTAGCGTTTTCAATGAATCTGCAACACTGATAACGGGTTATGATTATATCCCTAATAATCTACCGCCACTGTATAATATGTATGCCTAAAAGCCTGATTAGCTACGATAAATAAAAGTTAGCGACGAACCGTCAAGTGTCAATTATATCGATAGTCGATAAAACACCTCGGTCAATCCTTCTGACAGTTTAGTTTTTACTATGAAGAATTCCGCTCCTTGATAATTATTATTATGAGTAAGTTGCAGAACATTATCAAAATCACGTCGCGTGCCACGCCGCCAGCAGCGCGTACAGGCGGCACCACGAGCCTGTGCGGTACCCTGACGCTAGTGTGACGCACCTTGACGCCGAGCTGCAGCGTGGCGTGCTGCGCGCGCTCCACGGCGGCGCCTCGGCCACGCCAGCAGCGTACAGGCGGCACCACGAGCCTGTGCGGTACCCTGACGCTAGTGTGACGCACCTTGACGCCGAGCTGCAGCGTGGCGTGCTGCGTGCGCTCCACGGCGGCGCCTCGGCCACGCCAGCAGCGTACAGGCGGCACCACGAGCCTGTGCGGTACCCTGACGCTAGTGTGACGCACCTTGACGCCGAGCTGTAGCGTGGCGTGCTGCGCGCGCTCCACGGCGGCGCCTCGGCCACGCCAGCAGCGTACAGGCGGCACCACGAGCCTGTGCGGTACCCTGACGCTAGTGTGACGCACCTTGACGCCGAGCTGCAGCGTGGCGTACTGCGCGCGCTCCACGGCGGCGCCTCGGCCACGCCAGCAGCGTACAGGCGGCACCACGAGCCTGTGCGGTACCCTGACGCTAGTGTGACGCACCTTGACGCCGAGCTGCAGCGTGGCGTACTGCGCGCGCTCCACGGCGGCGCCTCGGCCACGCCAGCAGCGTACAGGCGGCACCACGAGCCTGTGCGGTACCCTGACGCTAGTGTGACGCACCTTGACGCCGAGCTGCAGCGTGGCGTACTGCGCGCGCTCCACGGCGGCGCCTCGGCCACGCCAGCAGCGTACAGGCGGCACCACGAGCCTGTGCGGTACCCTGAGGCCGTGGTCTCCTATTTTATGCTGTACGCGGCGTCTGACGTTAGCGTCAACGTTCAATTCCGCTCCTATCGACGTCTGAATGCAACGCACAGCGTCAGCGGTCAATACGTTCGCCTCAGAGAAGGGCGTAACTTAACAGTAGATCCGACTGCATCACTATACACAAATATTGTTTTTATAAATTCTTTTCATTTTTATCATACAGTGCATTGAAAGATTTAATAAATTCTATTAATAATTCGTCTTTTTCTTTATTAAACTTCGACATTTTGTTTGACGCGAGAGACGACGGTCACGCTGCAATGGTTCGAAAAGACTAGAAACGCGGCGCACAGCTTTTGATAGCCGCGTGCGACGTCAAGACGCCAACGTTGACATGTGAAGGAGACCACAACAGTACACACCTATAGTGAGCATTCAGACGCAGCGTACGACGTGACGAGACGCCGCGTACGGCGTGAAATAGGAGACCACAGCCTAACGCGGCGCCGACGCCGCGCGGACGTCAATGCGACGTTGACGTTCGACAGGCGCAGCCTAGACGCAGGAGCGCGGCGTCGACGCCGCGCGGGCGTTTTGGTGAGACGTCGACGTTCGGGAGACGCTAGGTGAGAGGGGGCCCTGACGCTAGTGTGACGCACCTTGACGCCGAGCTGCAACGGCGTGGCGTGCTGCGCGCGCTCCACGGCGGCGTGTAAGCGGCGCACGTCGGCCGCGTGCCACGCCGCCAGCAGCGCGTACAGGCGCGCACGTAAGGGCCGCACTACCAGCCGGTGCATTACTGTCTCCAGGATCGCGTCCAGGTTCAGGAACTCCGTTGACTTTAACTGGAATAGAGAACATACATTTAAGAAAATGAATGTAAAAAAAAATCATGAATATGGTTTTGCATTGTATTCTGGCCGGTAGTAGCCGAGCGTTTTACCGCTCGATCACAAGCGCTTTCCTACTAGACTTGTAATACTTTAAAAATTAAATTATTTCAAACATAATAAGAACTTTTTGACAGAAACTTACACTGAACATGGCCTGACATGCCCGGTTTTTTTTTTAATTTAGTTTCGACAATATCAATATTTCTTGTTTGATTTTCAGTTAAATTAGATCTAGATGCCACCGATTACCGGTTACTGATACAAAAAATAATGATCGAGAATAATTACCTTGAGCCTCTCTTTTTCCACTTCTTTCTCGAATTCCCGTTCTCCGTGCTTCACGAGGTAATTCTTCATTCCGGACATAAACTGCCTCATGTTACGCATCATCACCTAAAATATAATAATAATTGGAGATTAAAGCTAAAGAAACTTGTCGTAAAACTAAAGAAATGGGAGTTACCAGTTAGATAAATTGTTTAATTCTAGTAAAGAGTAAACCAAAACTTTGCTTTTAAACAAACACAAAAAAATTTCGGTCAAATAATAGGTACTGTTTTATATGTCCCAAACAGGACAAATCCCCTCAACTGTGGAGACGACCCGAAAGGACGTCTGTTACCAAAGTAATCGGAAATCAGTATTTTCTTTTCAAGATTTATTTTACAGCAGTACATTTTTGACATACCATATACGAGGGGCTGTATAATTTACTGAAGGTGAGTGGAGGGATAATAGGAAACAAGTGAGTCAATGGACTCACTTCGCTTCACTGTCAATGGACAGTAATTTATTGACTAATGCGCGGCAGTTGAGTAAGTTACTAACTTTCGTCAGCCTCTGTAGCCTAGTTGGTAGTGACCCTGCCTACGAAGCTGGAGGTTCCGGGTTCGAATCCCGGCGAGGGCATTCTTTGTGTATTTATTTATCACAAATGTTTGTTCCTTGGTCATGGCTGTGTATGTATCTAAGTATCTATTATATATATCGTCGCCTGGTACCCACAACACAAGCCTTAATTGAGCTTAGCGTGGGACTAGGTTGATTTGTGTAAGATGTCCCAAGATATTTATTTTATTTATTTATTTATTTTTTCAATTTATTTATCTAAAAACACTTAAAGCTAATAACAATAAAGCTCACCGAGCGAAAACCGCGTACGGTTTATCTGTCGCCAAAGTTGTCGCTCGTTCACATTTTATTTGTGTATGTAAGTACTACTTTCTTACATACCTAAACTTATATCGCGGACACTGCTAAGCTCACGTTACATAGAAAGGTAGATATCCATTCGATTTAATGTGCACCAGCAATGAAAATATATTACAAAAATTATTCCTGTCTTTTTCTTACCTGCGGACAAGTCTCCTTAGAGTCCAGCGTGCACGCGATGAAGTTGTCAACGTTCTGCGCAAACGTCGTGCTCTTGTCCTGCGCGAGATGAAGCGCGTATGCGCGCAGCGCTGCGCCCGCGCCGCGCGTCGAGCGCCCGCCTCGTAGGGCGCGCACGCGGCCTGCAGCTGAAAACAATACAAAATCGTATTGACAATATTTCATCTTTTTTAGTGCTAGTTTTTATTATCTGTTTTGAAAGAACTTAATATTAAAATATACACGTATTTTTTTATTTTTCAATTAAATTGCAAATTTAGTGAGAAAATCCCCTTTTATTACTACTTCGAGCAGAAAGAGCGTAAGTTACAAACGTCAATAATCAGCGAAATGACGTCACAAGTGATGTTTCAAACACATAAGAAAACGACGAAAATCTGTGACAAATGTCAAGTGTCAATGACTAACACAAGAGACATTCCAACCGCAAGATTTTTTGGTTATAGTGGCAGCTTTGAATCAGCCATGTGACGTCACTTCTCCTTTAAACTATTATTACGATTTTTTACAAAAATATTGCGATAAAAAAAATTAAAAATACTTTTTTGTGATCTACATGCGTTTATCTCGAAATGGTTTTCGATTTAGGGACATTGAAAATTTTGAAACGTTGTCAATTGCACCATAGCCGTAGCCAGATATCGTTGGGCGGATGCTGTGAGGGCTGATTTGAACGGTCTCGGAATTGACCAGTGGCAAAACGTCGCTCAAGACCGTGATCAGTGGCGTTCGTATTGGAGGCCAAGACACACTTTGGGTCGCTGCGCCAGAGGAGTAAGTAAGTAAGTACCATAGCCGTGTGCCGACGGCAGTAAGAATACATTTGTCACCACCCCAACTCCTCCTGCGGGTGTCGTAAGAGTTGAGTAAGGGATTGAAGTGTCACTTACCATTATTTAATAAAAGATTGTTGATGGGCAGCAGAGTGATCATAGTGGACACATTACTGTGATCGCCAATCCGCTTGCCCAGCGTGGCGATTATGGGCATTTACCTCCTAATGCGTCTATATGCATAGTTAACAGGAGAGGCCTACGTCCAGCAGTGGACTATTATAGGCTGATGATGACAATGATGATGATGATTGCCATCACCGGTAAAGATGCGACCGCACCAATGCTCAAAAAACGACGACTGTACGGAATCGCAGTGACGGTACGGAATCGCAGTGACGCATCGAATCCGTAACGTTTTGCCGCATGCCTCCCAGACAAATTCTCAGATTACTACTAAGTTATTAGGACAATCTTTTCAATAATGCCTCATCTTATCGGATACCTATTTTCCGTAATTAATAAAAATAATTGGCCGTGTGGTGATGGCAGTAAGAATACATTTGTCACCACCCGAACTCCTCCTGCGGGTGCCGTAAGAGTCGACTAAGGGATTGAAGTGTCACTGACCATATAAAAGATTGATGATGGGCAGCAGCGTCATCATAGTGGACACATTACTGTGATCGCCAATCCGCTTGCCCAGCTTGGCGATTATGGGCATTTACCTCCTAATGCGTCTATACGCATAATTAATAGGAAAGGCCTACGTCCAGTAGTGGACTAACATAGGCTGATGATGATGATGATGATGACCGGGGGCGGCACGTACTGATGCTCGCCGCGCAGCTCTGCGGAACATGTCGCGCGTAGTGAATAAATACACCTCAGATTAACCGTTTAATTATGTTTATAGTTATTATATCTTTTTCACTTCTCATGCTCTTAAAATGTTATTTTAGTCCCTGCATATCGGGACTAAAACTCTTTATTAATCTCTAGGGACTAAAGTAAAATTTTTTTAATTGACGTTGGAAACCCGTAAACAGCCACACTCACGGTGTTCAAGAATAAAGGATAGTCGCCATTTTCAGTGCTTGTGTATGGACCACTTTTGTGCATGCCGTGGATACAACCTCTAAACTTTTTTTTAATTGACTTTGGAAACCCCTAAACAGCCATTTCTAGTGTTTATGATTTTTGAACGAACGGTTATTGACATTGAAAATAACCTCAAAATGTCAATCGTGAAAAAATATTAAGGAGAATCGATTTATTTTCTTGATATACAATATACATGTATATTTAATACTTGTTTAATATATGATTAAGATTGAATCCAATTTATTACTTATTTTTTAATAACCAATTAGCTTCAAAATAGTTATGTAGTTAGCTCCAATTCGTTGGCTAAATATGCAAGTATTTAAAGCGTCATATTTCGAAAAAGGAATACAGATAAAAACTTAAACGCGGAACGAATTTGATTGCTTATTTTTTGTGTTTTTGTCCATAAGTAATATTGTTCAAATCGTAGTTATATAATTTACGATGTCACGTCATGCAATGAAGAAGTATTAACGCCTTACTCCAGAATGAAGAAGAATGCAAAAGAGGTGGTGCAAAATCTTTTGCCGCCGAAATCTAGTGTAATATATTCAAAAGCGTATCAAACTTTTATGGATTGGAAAACTGGAAAGCAAATTAGGTAGGTACCATACCAACATCATTTATGGAAGGCGTATTTCTGACATATTTTGATGAAAAATCTAAGAAGCTTAAAACCATACTCCAATTAAACCATACCTATAACTTGAAAAAGTTTGCGAATTTATAGTAAAGTGGCCATGTTCCGAAGAAATCGGAAGTTTTGACATCGCAGAACATATTATAATTTTTTTGTTTCTTATTTGTTCTTTCTGTTAATTAATACTGAGATTATGTAGAACGTAGCTTTTTTCCTCGCATTCTAAGTGAAAAGTAGAGTGTTTAATTCGGGACTAAACAGCCATAATGACACTCGAACTACATCCACCCTCGCTACGCTCGGGTGGATAAATATCTCGTGTCATAATGGCCTGTTTTAGTCCCTCGTTGAACAATCTACTATTGAAAGTTTAAATTCAATTATAGGTAAATTATTTTAGAGAGATTTTTGCATTTGTAGTTGTGTACGGTCAGCACATAAGGAAATAAATAATTAGGAACTTTTATATTTTTTATACAATGATAAACTAGAGACTAAAATAGTTAACAATCATTACCATAACATTTAATTCTAATCTTCTTCAACTCCAGACATTTCACTCTCGATCTCGTCCCCACTTTCATGCTATGAATCATTTGCGTTAACAATAATTCGTTCTGATATTATATCTAAAGCCTCACCCGTGCCTTGAAATTTGTTTTCCTCTTCAACGGCGTGCAGGCTATAATTTTTCCATTCCTCTACACTTATACTGTTAAATTTCTCCTCTGTTAACGTCATTATAGAACCCATGTTCATTGTAATATTTCTCTTTGCCACGTAATTTTTCACTATCCCCCTCTGACATTGTGACTTTTTGACAGTCAATATTATATTCTTCTTAAAATTGCGCCGAACCTTTTTTGGCCGTACAATGAAATTCAAATCTTAAATTTAAAATCCCTGTTGATAAACATAAACAAATACTACTACAGGTGCAAAAATCTCTCGAAACTAGTTTTACCATACGATGTAAGAGATTACCTCGGGCATATATCAACATCGGAACATTTTTATTTAACAATGTTAAAATAATACAATATTGATCAAAAAATATTACACAAAATAAATACTTAAATAATAAAAATGTGACAGAACTTATTTGCTGACTGTATAATGGAATTCAAATTTCAAATTAAGAATCCGTGTACATAAATATGAACACTACTACAAATGCAAAAATCTCTCTAAGATAATTTAAGTACCTATAGTGCAAACCCTTCCATTTATATTAATGATCGAGTAGGTACGTAAATTATTACCTAGGTATGTAAAATGTGTTACGTTCGTTTCAATGTCCCAATTAAAAATAAACTAACATATCAATTATAAACATAGAAGTATTGATAGTTGGATAAAATATTTGTAAAAGCGTCATTAGAGTGTGACGTTCTATTATTATAAGTAGATATTATCTAAAAGTTCTATTTTACACAATTATCATAACTGGGATATCCTGTTGGGACTTCGATGCTTTGTTCAGAGTACCTAATAAATAATATACTCGTAATAGCATGATTTCTTTGTTCTATTGTCATATTTATATACTTTAGTATTTCAAGCTCTAACAAAAGTGATTGTAGTATAATTATGTTTTCATAACATTACACATACGGACATACGAAGCCCGCCTCTAAACAAATTCTTTGCGAAGAAACGAATTTTCAAGCTGCCAATACCCCAAGCAAACTTAACCTTTGCAAAACTATTGGAAACCACATCAGGGCGACTATCTATAGGTAAACGATACACACTCATTGTAACCTAGCTCAGATATTGAACCTTAGAGACTGTACTGCTCGTAGGTGTACATACACCATAAAAGAAAAACTTCTGTACCTACGATCAGACTACGGCAGCGGCGGACAATGTCGGGGACAAACCCTAGTTAGCTAATATGCAAATATTTAAGAAGAAAAACAAACTGCGAAAGACAAGCGACAGAATTCGCGCTATCATGGACACTAAAGTAATTAGCAACGATTTTGATATCCTTGATAAGATAAAGTAAACAACGACATAGAGCTTGTTAAGACAAGAAACTGAATCAGATATCCACATATTCCACATGCTCGTATGATCATTTATATATAGGATGAGAGCTAACACGATAACTTTTTTTAATGATCGGCGACGGTAAAACATTATGTCAATTTGTACCTACGTAATGAAGGCTAATATGGACAATTATAATATAATTATCTAAGTATTCTGTTTTGATAAAAAAAAACTAGTGACATTGAAAAAATATTTGATTTGCAATTTTAGATTCCACCACGTTAAGTACACATTACGTAATAGAAAGTTTAAACTAAAAAGTAACGTAATGGAAGGGAAAAATTGGGGAATTTTATTACTATAACGATTGGAAATTAATGATTCTAAGTAGAAGGAACCCATAAAAATACCTTGTGAAACAGGTTTACGAATTATTTTTGGGCTACCTGATAAACATCCAGGTAAAAAAGTTGTCTCAATCAAGCGGTGTTCGACAACAGAGATTTTACTGTAGGAATTATTTTATACAGTGTGTTTTACCATGACCCGGGCTATTACGAAAATGGGTAATAAGTAATAATACGCATTACTAGCAATCGTTTCCAAGTATTAACATTTGACAAATATTTAAATTGACCGAACAATTAAGTTTATTTCCGCCGAACGATCAATGTAACACGTACTGTTTAGATGTTAAACGTGGCGAGTGGCTGCGAACTGTCATTGTCAAGAGCAAATTAACTGTAGGTACTCATTCCGAAGTACATTGCGTTTTTATTAACTTTTTTTGGAAAGTTAATTATTTTTAATATTAAAATTTTGAATCAAATAATGCTCACGGTTTGGCTAAAACCGAGGAATGCGATGCATTGCATCATCATTTGCAATAGAAGCCTGTATTATGGTAACACACTGTATAATATCTTTCTGTTCAAGTCAGTGTCGCAATATCCCTACCTAATGCAAATTCAATTTATGCCATCTGTTCAAAATGTGGGACGCAGTGACTAATGAACCTGATACCAGCTATTTCAATGCAATAACGCTCTATTATTATTAATGCGGCAAAATTTATTAAACAATTACAAGATATCTGCTGTACTAATGAGTAATGGTCCAATGGCAGTCTTTGTTTATAATATTAAAATAAACTTCTACTGCGTAGAGTCCTGGGGAATTATGTAATTTTCCGGGATAAAAGATATCGTATGTCATTTCCCGGAACTACCCCCAATACCAACTCTACTAGCTAACAACTATACTCTGTTTGGTTTGGTGTTTAAAAAAAGGTAAACAATATTGTAGTATCATTTTATTGAAAGTTTTAACAAATATACATAATATAACAAGGAAATACAGTGATTTACATTGTTTTTGATTCATTAAGTAGGTACCTAGTTTGGATTTTTATATGCATTTTTCAATAAAAAGATACTGCAAGATTGTTTACCTTTTTTAAACACCAAACCAAACAGAGCATACCTCCATGCAAAATTTGTTGGATTTTGTTTACTGCAACTAGGTGTGAATGTGTATCAGACTGACAGAATGAAATGGTTTCGTATTTATTATAGCAGGATGGATTCAATTATAAATAATAGGTATGTATTTAGCTTAGGTCAAGTGTGAAAATTCTAGAAAATTTATCGTTGAATACTGGGTTCCATCCGGAAGCCATGTTTAAATAGGTGATATTTGAATGAGATTAGATAATATTAATTAGGTTTACATTAGATAATTGTTTCACGTCAAGAAGGACATTAACCTTTGGAGAAAATTGTATAATAATGTTAAATATTTGTAGTTTGTCTAGTAGATAGATAAGTTTTGTAAATTTTTTACAATTCTCACTGAACTCGGGAAGGTCACAGATTACAGAAAGCAGTGCTTAGTGTCCCCTGCTATAAAATAATGTACTCCTCAAAAGAAAATAAGGGTCACTGTTTGAGTACTTAAAAATTACTTATTTTTTATGTATTACATTTTTTTACAATAAAAAATAGGTTTTTTTTTCATTTTAAGTTTATTACTGTATCAATTAACATATAAAAAAATTGCTTATTTAGATACGTTTAATAAAATTAAATTGAATTACGATATGGCCCTTATTTTCGTTTGAGTAGTATATGCATATATAAGGAAGGGATAAACTTTTTAAAACAGAAGCTGCAGTTACCTAGTACCTACACAAATAAGCTGTAGTGCAGGTTGATGTCATCAATCCTTCATTTTCAACTACATACTCGTATTGCTTGGACTGTTTCGCACAAAACTTGCATTTGAACCTTCTACAAACACAACACAGGAATCTCATAATGGCTTTGAAGAAACGGCGAAGAGGATTCTGATAATTCCATTTTTGTTCCAAAGATTTCAGGTCCTTGCAATGGCATGCCGGTGGTGTAGCTACGATAACCGTTCTCTTAAACACGTTTCTTTCCGCCGAAGATTTGCAGAGCTCAGTTAAAACGCTGGACTTAGTTAAGCGTTGCTGAAATTTTGGCTCGTGTAACTGCTCGTATGTCGCAAAAACCCAATCACTATCCATAGCAAAGTCATCCAGCGAGTCACTTCGAAAGTTTCTGATCGTTGACAAGGCGACGATACCGTGATCCGAAGTCTCAAGAGCTTCCGAAGCTTCCGATATTTCTGGCACAAAAAGAGACAGAGAGTCGAGCTTCTGCTTACTCACGCTCGGTTTTTCTGTTGGCCTTGCAGATTCACCGCGGAATATTTTTTTTAGCCACTTCATTTTGTCCGTGATATGTTCGCGCGCTTGTAAATTAAATACCGATGGTCGTACAGACGAGCGTCGTGTCGCCTCGTGCGAGAACTACTGAATGTATCTATATATCTGGTTGTGAGTAAACTCACGGCACGCGTAGACCTTTACCCTTTATCCGTAATTAATGTATTTACACTGCAAATGTGTAGTAAGTTAAGCTCTCAAGCGCACATTTTGTTATCTCCCCGCAATGACAGCTGCTGAACCATTGTTGTAATTGATTTTAATATATTTATCGTTCAAAGTTTATCGGCTCCTACGTACCTACGTATGTGACAATTTATAAGTACCGACGTCACGTAGTGACCAAAACAATAAAATGACGTCGATTTAAGGGAAGGAGTGATTGATCGCAGCATAATCCTGAAGTAGCCTCGTAGAGAGGCGAAGCATGTGTCGAGGATTACGTTAGTCATGTTATATTCAGCGCTAATTTGCTAATGCAAAATAATATTTTGTACAGTAAAGGAAATATATTCACGTGCCTTTTTGACCTTTATTGCCATATTAACAAGAGCGAAAAGTTTACGAAATTTGATTTTCTTGACTGTATAAATTATAGGCAGTATAAGATAGCCTAGTCTGCAGTGGTAAATAAACAAGCTGGGGACAATGACATTAATGCATTACGTTAAACGCATTAAAAAAAATATAATCAGAATCATTCTATCAGAGTAATTGCAATTATTACCTACATTTCCAATTTTTCCCAAAAAAAATGAATTAGGACTTTTTTCAGGGCACTGGGTTATTATTTAACATTTCTCAAAAGTAAAATAAGCCTTGCGAAGATAGATAAGAAAACTGAAATAGTTGGCTTTCTGCATCGAAACTCGAGCTCATCGAAATCACATGAGATCATTATTATGATTCCTAAATTCGTCATGTCTTTGAATTATAAACTAAAATAAATATTACAAATAATTTCATACGTTCCACAAAAAATATTCAAACGTACCAATCACAGTTTTTTTCCCTTAACTCATACGCTTTTGAATCTCTTATGAGTTGTGTCTTACGAGGGTCGAATCGACCCGGTCGACTATTAGAAACATAGGTTTGTTTGGCTATGAAAACTGCATTTCATATTTGCGCGTTCTTAAGTACGTAATATTTTAGATTCCTTGACACATTTACATCAACAATATAACACGAAGAGGGGCTAATCCTTGTTTAGTTATACTATCAGTTATTGATAGTTTGCATATGCGCAGAGTCTGAAGGTAATTGGAGCAAGTTTGTTTTAACAAATACTTTTGTACGATGAACTACAAAATTAAAGTTATTAACAAATATTAGCATATTCTCGTATCACAGTAGGTATTATAGTGACATTTAATATAATAACGCATAATTCTTGCTTACTACTGTGACTACCTACAGGATGTGTGATTCTTACCTAATAATGGGTCCAATCGATCCCTAAAGCTTTTAGCCCGCGTTGCTTCCAAAGGTGCTCGTCTCGGTATCGGAGATTCCCATTCACAAGGTTCATCCTGCAAAAAACGACAACTTTGTTAATATTTATTACCTAAGAGATGTTCTAGCTATAGGAAATATTTTCATTCTCACGGCTAAACTATTTGTCGCGGTATTTCTGGGTTGATATGACCTTCGAAACATCGAGAAACGAGCTCCTAAAACACGTAACTATACTTGAGACCTCGTTGGTGTCACGGATACCAATGGGCAATTGAAATTGGTTACCTACCAACAGGGACTCCGTCCACTTTTTAGCCTTATCTGACATCCAAAATATACAGAAAATCCTATATTTGAGAACTATCCCTGTCTAGGAGAATACTATGGCAGTAACCTAGTAAGAGTTGCATTTCATACAATTAATAGTTTAAATGCGCGATGTAAGATATCACAGTAGCTGAACTATAGGCACAAATCACATCAGCGCCATCTATTGATCGCTATAGCACGTTACTACCACAAAAACCACCTACTGTTGACAGAGACACCTAGAGTTATTGAATGAAACTTACTATTTCAAGTGATTGAGGTCCGTTGCCGGGTAAAAGGCCATCCCACTGAGCGCTGTCCCAAGGTTCTGAGAACACTGTGCCGTCGTCGCTTGCCTGAAAGACCCATTTTTATAATTTCCATATTTTCAAATAAAAAAATACGTTAAAGCGAAAAAGTTGAAGACTTTGCTCTCGCTTCCAGACGCTGTTTAAAGCACCTATTAAAAACCTAAGGCATTCTGATAATAATAATAAGTGACAAAATTTTGCAGATTGCGCTAGCATATGTTTTCTGTTTCTAGTCCCCGACCAGCCACATCAATATTAATTGCGTTTCACTAGATGGCGCTGCTTGGCTTAGTATATTTTACCATCATGTGGACTAAATTCAAGGCAAGACAACTACTACATCCCACAGTTCATGCACAAATTACTTTTATTTTTCCGTAGCAAATTTCATCCAAATCGTTCCAGATATCTCCAAAATAAATAGAATTAGGTATATCTGTTTATTTCCGATATCATGTACAAAAACTGCCGTGTAGTGACGGCAGTAAGAATACATTTGTCACCACCCCAACTCTTCCCATGGGTGTCTTAAGAGTCAACTAAGGGATTGTAGTGTCACTGACCATTTATTTATAGAAGATTGATAATGGGCAGCAGCCTCATCACAGTACTGCGATCGCTAACCCAATTGCACAGCATTTATCTCCTAATGCACATGGGCTAAGGAGAGGCCGTTAACCAGTAGCGGACTTATATAGGCTGATGATGTGATGTACGGTCGAGGAAATTTAATATTTAGCAGTTTATGGCTCACTTTACATTGGACGTCTTACATACATGACAACCAAATGAACTTTTTTTTTTTTTTTTATACCACGTCGGTGGCAAACAAGCATACGGCCCGCCTGATGGAAAGCAGTCACCGTAGCCTATGGGCGCTTGCAACCCCAGGGGTGTCACATGCGCGTTGCCGACCCAATAAGAACTTGTACACTCCTCTTTTGAAGAACCCCATACTGTAGTCCAACGGGAAAACCTCGGCAGGGAGCTCATTCCACAGACGGACCGTCCGCGGGAGGAAGTTCCTCTGAAACCGCACGGTGCGCGACCATTTAGGTTGCAAGGTGTGAGGATGAGCGCCCAGTCGGTGGCGAGCGGTGCGATGATGAAAAGTGGACGTTAGCATCATGTCGAACAGTTCTTCAGAGCACAACCCATTGTACAGACGATAGAACACACATAAGGAGGCGAAGTCTCTCCTTAGACTTAAGGGTTCAATACCGCCTATGAGTCTGGGATCGTCGACTATTCGGACAGCTCGTCTCTGAACCGAGTCAAAGGGTGCAAGCTGGTATACAGGTGCTCCTGCCCAGAGGTGACAGCAATACTCCATATGGGGTCTGACTTGCGACTTATATAACAGAAGTATTTGCCCTGGAGTAAAGTATCCCCTCGCTTTATTGAGCACCCCGAGCTTTTTGGATGCCAGCGTAGCTTTTCCCTCTAGGTGACATCGGAATTGGACGTCGTTGGAAATGTCGACTCCGAGGATCCCAATACTCCCTGACATGGTAAGAGCTGTGTCTTAGAACTTTGGAGCCACAGTAAATGGGGTTTTTTTAGCGGTAAACGCGCAAACTTGTGTCTTTGTGGGGTTGAACCTGACTAGGTTATCCCGACCCCATAACGAGACTCTAGATAAAGTGTTCTCGATGTCAGACACAAGTTTTCCGCGACTTTCCAGTACCACAGAGCGAGGGATATTAGCACGGCCTGTGTAAAAAGTATCCCCAGTACTGTCATCCGCATAGCAATGGAGGTCGCCGATAGACAACATGTCATTGATATGCAGAAGGAACAGCGTTGGGGATAGCACAGAGCCTTGCGGGACGCCAGCGTTTATGTCCATGCTATCAGAGCAGCTACCGTCTACTACGGCACGAATGCGTCTGCCGGACAAAAAGCTAGCAATCCATCTGCATAATCCCTCGGGCAGTCCATAAGATGGCAACTTCGACAAAAGGCCCCTATGCCAGACCCGATCGAACGCCTTCGCTATATCTAGGCTGACTGCCAAAGCCTCGCCTGTGAACGTTTAACGACAGCAACTCCCGCCGAACATTTTTCTGGGAGAAGTGGGAGATGCGAATTTCTGGCATGGAGTGTGCGCACCGCGGGATGGTAGGCGGTATAATGCTGCCGTCATCGCTCACAGTCGAGTTCGAGGCAAAAAGAGCACCTAGAAGATCGGCTTTCTCTTTTGCACTATGGACCAGATTACCGTCAGCATTTCGCAGTGGTGGCAGGGACGACCGACAAAAGTTTCCCTCGGCAGCTTTGGCAAGTGACCAGAAGGCCCTACTCCCGGAAGGGTGGCCTGCAAGCTTCTCGCCAAGTCTGCCGACAAAATCAAATTATGCTCTGGCAACAGCTCTTTTGCAGGACCTCGAGGCAGCATTCAGTCTGCGTTTCGCATCAGAGACGTTGGGATCCTTATCAGCCCTGGTCCAAGCCCTGTAAGCAGCCTGCTTTTGAACCGCAGCTTCTTTACATGAACCGCAAAGAGCTAAACATTCAATTTCCTTGACTGTACAAAAACTGCTGTAATTGCTTCTAAGGTATATGTAGCTACTACGAATATACCTGTTCGGATAATGGTCTGAGATCATGTACATTGTCATAGCAGGAGGCGCGTGGCGGCGGCCTCTCTTCCGGGAGGGCCGCGGGCTCCGAATTAAGATGCAGCTCGGGAAACCTGTAAAAGGTCAAGAATGACAATAATATCGTTTCTGCAGTCACAGCGAGTCCAAAATTATCAGGCTGCCTAGGTATATTCGGCTGAGCGTAGCGAGAAAAGTATGCTTTGATCGGTTTCCAGATGAGACAAGTATAGTAGGTATAGCGCTTTCCTCAAACGCATGTTACAACCTGGCAAAATATTTGCCGTCACATGAAAAACAAAACCAAATCAATTTAGAAACACGTAAGGTTCGAAATTGAATGCCATAACAGAGCTGTCAAATGGTCAAAGGGTTAATTAGAAAGTCGAGTAGCGGTAATTGTAATACCACATTATCGGTTTCTTAGCAGCTAGTATAGCATCACTGCGTAAGTAATTGGTAAATATTTTACTGCAGTGTTTTTCACCTGAGGTTCTCATCGGGAGATCAGAATGCTTGGCCAAGTTGCCAATAACTAACGCTTAGTAGCGTATCATAGTTTTCTCTCTCTGTCACTCTTTCCTGTTAGTGCGACAAAGACAGTTAGGTAGTTGCTTTTCGTTTACGATTGACGATTTACGATTAAGCGTTAGCGATTGGCAACTTGTCTAAGCACCCAGCGCTGGCTTGTGCCAGCATTACGCTAAGATGCTTCATATATTTGTTTTGTTAGGGTAGTATGCGTATTTGGTGAGTTAAGTGTTACAAAGTTTACGAATAAATTATTATTCCATTCTATTTTTATTCTATTGTTGATGTCATGTATCAATACAGAAAGAACCAAATAACAGACAAGAAAATTACCTTTGAGCAACAACCTGGTGCACAGTTAAATGCTGTGCACCATCGTCCACTCCACTCAACCTCGTCTCTTGTTCGGCCAGCGATGGGAAGGTCCCACTTTCGCTGTTGGATCCTTCGTCGTTCTTATCTGCAAAAGGAATATCATAGTTGTACCAATATTCAAATACATCTCTGTTGTCAGACATTGAAGTGATACCTCAGATAGTATTTTTTACCCTCGTAAGGCACTGGTCTCACCACGACCTACTAAGCTATGAACTATCTATATCCAAAACGTAGTGATTTTATTCTCTTTGTCTATATCTATCGGCTATAAAAACGAACAAAAGATACACACTTCCGTGTAAATAAAAGAGATACGGTGATGCTCGCCCAGCTATCAGCTATCACCGCCGGGGAGTATCGCCATGTCTCTTTTATATACACGGCGTATCTTTTGTTCGTGTTTATAGCCGAAAGTTCATAGCTTATTAGCTCGCAGTGAGACCTGTGCCTAAGACTCACCATAAATAGTTACTTTTACTATTTGGAATTGAATTTGGAATTATTTTATATGCGCAAATTGGTAATAATTTCATTTGTTTTAAAAAGTTTTAGAAAGAAATTTTACTTTTATTGGTTCATGAAAGATTGGATGCAACAACTATGTACATTGAGTCTTACGAGGTTGTTAAAGCAGAACCAATTTATATCTTTGTGAAACGTAAACCGAAGAATTTTATGGTCGGTTTTTCATTCATTGTCGTCGCGGAAGGGATATAAACCTGTAGTAAAAATTATGCAAAGAACTCTTGTGCAATATGAAAACGTAAAATTTACAAAATTATTAAATTATGTAATACCTATAATAAAAGTTAAGCATCATATAATCCTACAAGTACAAGAAGTTTTTTGGAAGAAACACGAATAACAAAGGTTTCGGAGTGAGAGGAGAATCAGAATTACAAACTAGCTCATAAAGAGTGTAACAAAATTTGATTGTATGGTGTGACTCTTGGGATATGATATGCTGCCGTTTCTATACTCAACCGGCTTATTAAAAATAAAACTCACTTATGAACTCCCAGCTAGCGTCAACAGTCCACGTGTCCGTTTTGCCAGAAGGCGGCTTGTTGGCGACCCGCGGCGGCTGGACCGGTTTGATCTTCGGCTTGCTCCGGAGAGAGACCAGGTTATCCACCGACGTTGATGTGTTGGGTGATGAAGCTGTGGATGTTGATTTGATTGATAAGGTGGTGCAAGACGTGGCAAACCTCTGGTTGCTTACTACCGCTTGCGAGACGCTGGTGGCTAAGCTGTCATTTAAGACGTTATGCCAATACGTTAAAATAATCTGTTGTTCTGTTTTGATGATATGAGGGATGCCGTTTTGCAATAATGCGTCAACCCACATCCATTTTGCAATAAAATGTCAACTTTAATTAGTAATTTATAGAATTGAGTTTTAATTGACAAATTGATGTGGGTTGACACATTATTGCAAAATAGCATCCAGTTGTCATGTTTTTAATTAATAATATTGTAATACATTGCTCTATAAAAGTAAGATTTCATTAAGTCCCACAAGACCATTGAAGTAACTTTCCTTTCGTTTTTTATATTAATTTCTAGGGATTATGTCCCTACGCTGGTTAGGAACTGGTCTGATTAATGTAAGTGTTTTATGTATAATATTTGTTAATATAATGGAAAAATAAAGAGATCGAAAGGGATAGTACCTTAGTTACTCCATTGCCTACCCTTTTTATTTTCGGTGTAATACAAGCGGAAGTCCTTATCTAATTAATAGTGTTAAAAAAAGACTTCCACTTGTATTACAAGTTACAAGCTTTCGAGAAATTGGCCCCTGAACGCAAAATATTAATGTCTATCTGAGTGCCGCGAGAATAAATAAAAATCTGATGTTTTTCTATTAACTAAGGAAGATAAGCGGAGGAGACAGATGGTGTTTGCAACGAAAAGAGGAGTAAGACACAAGCGTCAAGCGACTTTTTAAGAACATATAGTGGTTATGTACTTACGTGACAGTTCCTCTATGCTATGCATATCGCGAAGCGGGTAATAAGGAAGATTGTGAGGTGGTTCCGAGTACCTCTGTGACGAACTGACTCCAACTCGAAGGAGTTTACGACGCTGAACTTGTGGTAGCGCTGCCTAGAAATAAAAAAAAAACAGAATGTCATCGTCTTGTTCATATCGGAGCAGTCCAACTAGTAAAATATTTTTAATCACACTTGCTTTCTAAGCGCTATTGCATCGAGGGAGTTATAGAAAAGTGAAATTCGCTAGGGAGTTAAATAAATTTTAGTACGCCATGTAATAATATTTTGACTTAAAACAAATTTTTTGTCCGCAAGTGTCATGAAAAACATTGTCTGCATGACGGGTGGTAAGCGGAATACAAACTAGAGTCATTAAAAGACTCTCGTTAGTAATACCGTACTTACCTCCCTAGATGCATAATGTAGTATTCGTTTAACTAAAGAATATCATGAATTGATCAAGAAAAACTTACTTCTTTAAGAGTATCTACAGGATCTGCATAATATGGACTTCCAGCATTGTCTTTGTCAGAGTCATCACCATTCATTTGTTTGACACGATCATCTTCTAATTTCACAGTTTCCATACTTTCAGTATTATTATGGCTCTCCGAGTTTTTAAATGTGGCTTCGATTTCTTCAGTCAATTTCTTGTTCATGTTCATAGAAATGCTAAGTTTATCTGGCCTCTTTGGTATTATATCTCCTTTACTGTTAGTTGTTGCAATTAGCTCGTTGGAGCCATTGAAACTATTCTTAAGTGATGTTTCGGATAATTTTCGTTTTTCACTTAAATTTTCGGTTGAATTGAGTATGTGTATGTTCTCCTTTTCGAGAATAGATTGTGTACTTCTTGCTGCATTCAATTTTGCTGAAAAAAGAGCTAACTTTAGTAAGAAGCTTTGGAGTGAACTTGAAAGGATTCGTCTCTGACAATATTCATTTGACTTACGTAGTGTGTCTGGTAAGAGATCAGGCCTTTTGCTCTTCATAATTCCGTTATGTACGTTATTATCACTCTCAGATTTCAAAGGTTTAAAAGAGGAGCAATTATTACTTTCTGGTCCCCAAATATCTTCATAATCAGATACCTTGTCCATCAAAGAACTTCGATAATATACGCCTGGTGATTCCAAGATGTCAGATTCCTGAAAAAGATTAATCGTTAAAAATTTATATTTATTAACAATTTGTGTCTTATAAATTGCACGTACTTTAAAATATCGAAGAGGATCCTTTATATGAATACGTGCGGTTAGTTATGACCATTGAAAAATAATTGGTATCCCAGAGGTACACACACAAATACGTTACATATCGGTTTACCGTCCTACCTGATAATGTCTGGATTCCTTTCGCAGGGAGTGCTTACTCCTCCTGGATCGACCAGATGGCGTTGTCGACGTAGTATTAGAGTTTGGGGACAACACTTTATCTCTCTCTTTCCCGTTCAAAGGCGACACCATGGACTGATTTGACGTCGGGGAAAACACATGCTTATTCGTTAAAGGGGAACTCCTCGAAACGGGTGAAAATATCTCACTTTTATTCGTCTGACTTAAAGGAGAAAACACTCCACTCTTCGATGAAATGGTATCGTTAGATACAGGGGAATTTATTTGACTTGTAGGAGAGAATATACCACTGGTAACCGAGTTGGTACCATTAGGTGAAACTAGTTGATTAGGTGAAAAACTGTTAGATTTAGACAAACTATTGCCCAGCGGGTCTGCGGAGTCGGAAGTGTTCGTATGAGATTGCGGTTCTAATGGAGATCCAGGTTCAGTGTTCTGCTCAATCATTTGTCGTTTTAAACTGCCGTGCAAATTAGCTGCCATGGTACTGATGCACTCTCCCTCTGGCGACATGCGGTGCATCAAATTCTATACGGGACAAATATAGGGTTCTTTTTAGTAACTAATTTTAACACCATAAATTACTTGTACAATTATATACTGATGAGGTTATAAATGGTTATTTCAAGCAAGGTAACATGGAAACATGCGTTTGAAGACACACACAATCGATATCACGCCGCTCTGCAGTTTAGACGTCTTACCTGTTCGTTACATTCGTCATAGGCTTTGGCATCATCCAGGATCGTGAAGACATCTGCCGCATTATTATTGTTGATAGCGTTAGACGCAAGCGTTAGTTGTAGCCGGTCACTCCGAATGCTTTCGTTTATTTGGTGATTATGTATTTGTGTGTTATTGACGCTGAATGTGACTGTTGTCGTGACTGTTATGTTGCCGTTTGATGATTTGTTAATAGGGTTGAAAGCTGAAACCTCGGTTTTGGGTGACAGGGACTTTGGGTAAGGAGGCTTAGCCCACCGAGGAGGCGGAGGCGGGGGCGTCGTCTTAACACTACCTAACTGCGTGGGAGAATGTTGCGTGTTGGTAGTAGGGAACGTATGGGGTTGTGTTATATGAGCCTGAAAAACAGGTAACGCATTAATAATGTAATAAAATACAAGCTGCTGTTAATTCTACAAGAAACTATACTTACGGTACTAGACATAAGGCTTAAAGTATTTGGTGGGGTTGGTCGTGGGGCGCGGATGAACGCTCCGTTGGGTTTCGCCGGCGGCGATGGCGCTTGTCTGCCCTTAAAAGTGCTGAGGTTCTGGTTTTGACTCGGAGGGGAACCTGACGCATCCATTGATGACATCTTAAGCACGACATTTTGTTCATTGTCTGGACTGAGAATCTGTTCTCTTGAGTTTGTTCCTATACCTTGAATGATAATAAAAAAAGAGTTTTACTATTTGTGACACGAAATTTATAACCTTTGTTCAAATTTCAGCATATTTTAACTGATGCCTGAAGGTGGATCCACGGTATCAAGTGCCAAACTATACTGCCAAAACAATCCGTGCTCAAATTACCTCGAGTCTTATAAAGTGCGTAATGTAGCTTTCAATTGGATATTAGACAATAGCATTCATTTGTGCAGTATAACATGATACCTACAATAGATCCATACTTCTCCGTTTTGTTCGTCTTGACATATCAAATTTACTAGTAGATACTTAATATTTTCTTCGGTTACAAGAAATAAAACTATTTTAACGGATTAGATATATTCGGGATCTAATCAGTTAAAGTAGTTTTAGTAGATACTTACTTGCATTAAAACTGCTTAGACTAGATCCGGTGTCAGAAGGCGTCACAGCCATAGGCACGACGCCATTTGCAATCTGACTGGGAGAGAGCAGATTCTGCGGGTTGTTCTTCGGGTTAGCCATGGGATAGCCCCAGAACTCTTGACCCAGCAAGGCTAGGGAGCTGAGCTGATGCCTGCTCTTTGCTTCCCGGAGGGGACGTGGTAATTGGAGCTGGACTGGTAATTCATCACTGGAAATGGTAAAACAATGTTTTTTGAATAAAATACCAAATGCGTGATAAAAATATTTCAGAAAATTACATAATATTAATTTAGCTTAAGTAGTTTGGGTCAAATTTGACCCAGCAGTCTGATTGAGCCAGAAAAAAATGGATTGTTCTAAAGAAGAAAACATAATCACCTAAAGTGGGGCCAATAAAGTTTACGTAAATTTATAAAAAAAATAAATAAATAAATAAATAAATAATAAATAAATATCTTGGGACATCTTACACAAATCAACCCAGTCCCACGGTAAGCTCAACTAAGGCTTGTGATGTGGGTACCAGGCGACGATATATATAATAGATAGATACATATAGATACTTAAATACATAGACAACCATGACCAAGGAACAAATATTTGTGATAAATAAATACACAAATAATGCCCTCGCCGGGATTCGAACCCGGAACCTCCAGCTTCGTAGGCAGGGTCACTACCAACTAGGCTACAGAGGCTGACAATAAATCATTATCCAAATGGACCACGAATGTGATCTACAGCATTTTTTTGTTCCTGCTTGTGAGTGAGATCTTTAAGAATTAAATTTAGCTTTTAAGTCTATACCAAAGGTATCGTGGTAAGGTAAGGTAGGTATGACACCGCGTTCTTCATTCCTGGTTCACTTAGAGCATCAATTTTAATAAAAATAAACAATTCCATTCGTAACATACTCACAACCAACTAATAACTAATGTTCCTTCCATGAAACCGCCATTTGCTAATAATTCGTTAGTCCTTGTCTATCATTTATGTTTGGTAGAAAAGGACTAGACATAAATTAGCTAGGCATAAACCTCGTAAGTTTTTATAAATAAGGGGGTTATTCTAAATAAAACACATCTTACCAGCATTGAGAATAATGCGCAATCAACTCAGGTATGTTATCGAACCGATTATGCGACGTCTCGAGGCCTATACGGCCTCCCGAGGCCTGTATCAGATAGTGCTCGATGTACGGCCCCTTGTCCGCTGGAAGCCGGACACTGATCGCCATCGTGTCGGGCTGGCTCGACTGACGAACTACGAAGTTCTGGAACATTTCCAAGCATGGCTATAGCGAAAACCCTATACAGACTAAAGGAGGCATAGCAACCTGAAACAGACGCTGAGTTTCGTGGAGGCGCTTGAATGCTTGGAATGGGGCTACCTCGCTATCATAGCTCGCTACTCACTATCGAGTTGCGGAAAAAGCCCAGTTTAACTAACTAAATAAACCCTACCCAAATCGACATTAGGATTACGGCATACTTATTAATTAAATGGGCAGAATTAGCCCTTAAATTGGCAATGTTCGTCACAATGAACATAGTCCTTGACCCACTTTTTGTATTACACAGAAATTTCTGCTTTAGTTAATGGCAAAGCTAGAACGCACGATTTTTTTAAATTTGCAAATTTAAGAGTTAGGCAAAAGTAATTTGATTGCGTCTTTCGATTAGGTACAGTACAGTCTACAATATTCATGTTTATCAAACCAATAAAATAGCAGGAATCGAATGCGGAACCCAAACTTCATACAAGGAAGTTATATTCCAAAAGTACCTAAACCTTGAGACTCACAATAGGGCGAGTGCAATAATCTGTTTTTTTCATCGAAGTAGCGTGAGATTTTTTGCACGTATTTGATTGCTTTGAACAACTTTACAGCATTTAAGTATACATAAATTAGTTAATTTATATTTTTCCTATAAATGATAATATCATGTGTCTGTTAATAGTTCTTTTAGGTGACTTTGATCAGCTAACTTGAATGGCGTCTACAATTTATACGAAATGGCTCAAGGCCTTTGCCACACTGGATGCATTCTACGGTTTACGGTCAGGTCTAATATAAAATATTGTTGACTAGCACCGCAGAACGCATAGTAGATTTAATAGAAACACAAACATACCCCTTCCTCTTTCCCTTGAAGCAGATGAAACGCTCCAGCCCTCTGAATCCCTGGTAGAAACCAGACGGGGTGTGTCCTTATCAGCCGCTCTAGAAGGCCGATGTCACATGGGGGTTGCTCATCGGAGCCTGATGATGAGACGGATGAGCAGTCGCCGCGGACACCTTCGCCGTCCGATGAGAGACTCTCTCGACTCTGAAAAGAAAGAGTCAATATTGTTTATAAAGTTTCGCAAGCCTGGCCTATCGCGAACATCTAAATTAAAGCATTTGTCTCTGTTACGTGTGTGACAGGCGTTATTTGTGTAACAGAGACCGACGCTCAAACTGTAGGCCTACTACTTTTATACAAATGATCCCAATGGGTCGAAGTGTATCTATCCAAGATGGCAAGGGCCCCACCAATAAGATAAGAAGATAAGGCCTACTACTCGTACTTACTGACAATATCCATTTTTGACACTTTATGCGAGTTATACTTTATGCGAAAAAAAGATATGTTATGTTGTAAAATACAGCAACTATCTGTAGCTCTCTAGTATATGTAAGCTCTATGGTTAGTTTGCTACGCTTTAGCCGTTGTGGCTTGGTGGGCAAATATTTAGTTAAGTACTTCTACACAATTTCGTTAGATACAAATTGTCCATTTAGCGACGCAATACAAATTGTCTATTTTACGTGCAGCATTTTTTAGGCACTTTCAATCTTGATTACAAGCGCCTTCATAATTTAATATAAACGTCCTACAGAGAAAGAATAATAACCTAATATTCTTTAAGCTTTAAACGGCCTCCTAATTAGGACGTCCCCTTGTTTTGTTTACAGAATATCATACAAATAGTCCCTCAGTAATGATTGTACGGGGGAAATAAGCCCCGTAAACCCGGGCTCAAGGCTCATTGAGGGATCGGCGTGTATGTACAGCTTAAAATAAAGTGAATTTTATGAGGATATTGCGGTAAGTAAATTATATTGCTGGTTGTTTGTCTTCTACGCGTAAACGATGCTGCTATTAAGATAATGTGTTGCAAAATTATGCGGTAAAACTGTGAATTTATACGGTGAGATATGTTTACTCAGGGACTCGTGAACCAAAACGATTATTTTCATGGACAGGTATGTAGCAATTTTTAAATAAATGTTATGTTTCTTCTGTAAGTTTAAAGACCGGTACATAGTATTTATGCAATAAATGGACAAACAAATATACTTAAATATAACTTTTGTCCACAACCTTTTGAAATTACGTTATTTTTTATTTAAGCCTCACTCCTCCCTTCTTTTTGAACCTCTACTTCACTGAACATGTTTTGATTAAACAAATAGAGGAATAAAACGCGTTGCTACCCTCAAACATTTGGACACAATTTTGAAAACGCCCCTTCAAACAGAAAGGCTTTGTTCACAGACTCGGAAATATTATTACTCGATTTCTCCGAAAAGGTTCGCGGTACAAAGGCAGAAGGCACCTAATTTCATATGTGTCCCGCACATATATTCTCTATTTTAGTTGCATATTTTTCGTTAAAGTCGTCTGTTACCCTTTTGCGCAGGGCATTGGCCCCAGATAAGGCTATAATACAACCAGAAATCATGATAGCGGGTCCAGATAAAACATAAAGAATATGTTCAGAAGCCGCCCTCAAGTTTTTATAAGTTTCATATGCCCGGCATCCGGATATAGCAACATACTAATCATGCTATACTTTGAGAAATGTTGTTTAAAAAACATATTTTTGCGCTAAAACAGAGATAATATCTAATACCTGTATATATCTATATATTTTCGGTTGCCCTGAAAATCGGTGTCGTGGCAACTTAGCCATGACCAGGGACCGGAACCGGTATTTTAGAAAATTATATTTTAAGATGTTTTGTACTCTTTATGTAGTACAGTCAAGTGCAAAAATAAGTATCGAAAGAATCCGTTCATAAATATGTTACGACGTTCTTATTACACAGAATTAGAGTGCACTGGGACATATTTTTAAACGTTTTTGTATACCCCTTATTTTGTCTTCGACTGTACTCAATATTTTATGTAATTTACAACATCGTATTTTTATATAACTTCATTAACTTAGAATTTATATACTGAAGAACGGAAATAACCGTAATTTTTTATATGGAGAAATTACCGGTTTACAGACCCTGGCCATGACCATGACACATGCTGAGTGGCAACCTTTTTGTTGTGTGTTTATAATTTCACTCATTTCTTTGCAAGTCTATTCTAATCACCAAATAAACATTATTGAATAAGAACTTCCTAGTGGGAATTGTCTTAGGATGTAGGCTATGCGTATCATTTTTATCCTGCCTGTAAATACTGTTATCCTGTATCTGTTTTTTTTCAATAAAAAAATAAAATAAGATATGGTATAGTAGATATAGAAAAATGTTAGCATGGAGAAATAGAATCACTGTCCAGTTTTACATAAAGCCAGTTACTCGTATATCTATCTAAGTACATAGTATAAAATTAAACTTACCGAAAGTTTTGAATACCAAGCTACATGCAGTATTCAATGAAAGACAAGCCCTTCACCGCAAAACGTTTAATGTCAGATCGAGTCAAAGCCGCAAATTCATTTTCACTTGACTTTTAAGTCAAAGCTGCTTTGAAAGAGAAATCCTTGGCAAGCGCAAATTAGCTGCTAGTGTGCATTTCAAGCAACATAATTTGTACTTAGGGAAAAACTTCTCACTGCGGGTATAATTGGTAGAAAGTCTGCATTTTAAGATGAATTTCTAGTCTTAGTGTAATGAAAAGCATCTCGTGGCATGTTAAATAAATAAATATCTTGGGACGTCTTAACACAAATCGACCTAGTCCCACGGTAAGCTCAATTAAGTCTTGTGATGTGGGTACCAAGCGACGATATATATAATAGATAGATACATAGGTATAGACTTAAATTCATAGACAGCCATGACCAAGGAACAAATATTTGTGATAAATAAATACATACACAAATAATGCCCTCGCCGGGATTCGAACCCGGAACTTCCAGCTTCGTAGGCAGGGTCACTACCAACTAGGCTACGACTTCATATACACATATAACCATGCAGGCTTTTATTAAAACTTTTATCTTATTTTACTTAAAACTTAAAACCGTAAGCATTATTTGATACAGTTGTTTTGCTAAATTAGTAACGAATGGTTCAGGAATGTAATCTAAATGCAGAAATAAATATGTTCGATGTCCTTAATATTCATAACTGTCCTTTCGTTTTTATTTCATTTTTTATATTAATTCTAGATATTATACCAATGCATATCTCGTTGGCTAGGAACTGGCTTAATTGATGAAAGATTGTCTTATGTAATATTTGTTAACAGAATGGTAAAATAAAGAGATCGAAAGGGTTGGGACAATACCTGTTGATTACTCCATTACCCTTTTTATTTTCGGTATCAGTATATAATATCATAGTCTCAAATTTCGCTACGGCCAAACATAAATTTGCATCAATACAGGACAAAATACCTAACAGAAATGTTAGTTCGAAATCTTAAGCAAAGGAAATGTTCCCGAAATGAACAATTTCGTCGGCAACGAACACTGCCAAAATTCTTAAGGTGCATTTAGACCAATCGAGCATTCGCTCATTCTATCCCCCACTTTACAAAATTCGTTCGTTACACAAAATGTGATTCATCGAAATTCGTCGAATTCGTAGAGTGGGGGATAGAATGAGCGAATGCTCGTTTGGCCTAAATCCAGCTTTAGCAACCTCTTATGTCAGTATTGAATCAGAACTGAGTCACGGGCTTTATTTCGAGTAGGTATATGTTACTTGATGAGTTTTGTTTGTCAACTGACGACTTGCTGGTTTTCTTATCATTCGTTTAAAATAATATCTTATAAAATAATATCAGTTACAAGAGATTATAGATGGCAAACGTGAATCAAATGACATGTTGTATATAGTAAATAGTTAGTCCGCATTATTATATAGCATTTGCGTTATTATTTAAATATGGAACGTTAAATGACTGACACAACAAAATGTCTGGTTGTAGGTACCTTTACACGTTACTGGGTACATGTACCAGCTCATTTCATTAAGTTTCCGCCTATATTGAACCACAACACCGCTAGACTTAAAATGAATTACAAATTCGAACTATTATACAACCTAGCTCCAGCCGTCGATAAATTAATATTTAGCCGCATGCAGCCGGCGGGCTATTGTGCCAATAATTAATATTTCAAACAGAACCAGCAACCAGTACCGAACACACTTCGAAAGCCGATTAACTCAGTCTGCCTCGGACAAGCCTCTTAGGCACTCCGTATATAAATTACCGATCGTTCTAGAAAATGTCTACATTTCGAGACTTAATATTATCGTATTTAATAAGTAACGGGACTTAATCGCGCACACTTACATTTATTATCCAGACGTTTCGGGTATGACGTAACGTTCGTGGTCGCAGGCAGATAGAGTCATTGAAGCAGAGTATCTGTATCTGTATTTATATTAAAGTAAATTTATGTTTCGTTTTTAATTAATGCATGTTAGCTGTAAAATGTTATGAAACTATTATTTGAAAAAAGAAAGTCCCGCTGAGTTTCTTGCCGGATTCTTCTCAGGCAGTGGTGTAGGGTTAGAACCGGAGGTAGTTTTTTTTTCTCTCTCATTCGCTTATTTAGTTTAACGATTCAAAAGCGCTCGTTGCTGGGCCTAATTGAATAAAGAATATTTTGACTTTAACTTTGACTTTGACTGAGTCCGTCTTCGACCACGGGCGTAACGTCAGCATGTGCAAGACGTCAGGATGGTTCATAAATGTTAGTGTACGCGATAAGTCCCGCTACTTGTTAAAATTTTAAAATCGTGAGCCTTTAAATTAAATGAATATTATCATGTTAAAATCGAGAATAAATTGATGATGGGCAGCATTATCATCGTAGTGGGCATTACTGTGTTTGCCAACATGCGTAAACATTGAGGCGATTATGGGCATTACCTACATCCTAATGCGTCCATACGTGTAAGTAATACAACTAATAGGAGAGCCCATGTGCAGCAGTGGACTTAATTAATCACCAAACTAAAAATTTAAAAAACCGACTTCAACCGATTTCTCCAAGATCTCTGATTTGTTTCCATCATTGGTTCCCTCAAATTTCTGAATGCAAATTCTTGTAAATGAATGAAAATTACCAAAAGCGCCATACATGTACACTCAGCTGCAGAGAAAGGTAGACCCCCTTGCATACAAATTTGTATGCAAGGGGGTCTACTTTTCTCTGCAGCTGACTGTACCTATAACATTTGAAGAGATCCCTCGATTTCTTCAAGATCCCATCATCAAACTCCAACTTGGTGCCAACGGGACCATGTCGGAGTAATACACGTTCGATCACAAAAATAAATTTTAAAATCGGTTCATGATTCTCGGAGATATCAGCAGGCTTAGCACATGATTGGTGCGACAGTATGTCGCCGCGAGATAGATCTCCCGTCCTTCACTAGCTATATTAACAAAAGAAGGACGGATAGACTATCTCGCGGCGAGATACTGTCGCGCCAATCATATGCTAAGCATACAGGTAACATATGTACATACAACAACAAAAAAACCAGTTGAATTGAGATCCTCCTCCTTTTGAAGTCGGTTAATGAAAATATAATCTAACATGAAATGACTTGGCATAGGTACATGGGCAGGTATGGTCCTTATCAATTTTACCATCGAAATACCAACGATGCCCCCTTCAATTATTTAACCGCTAATTGCGTTCGTTGAATTGAAACAAATGACGATGATAATTAATTCGTAGCAATTTGGGGCTTTTAACGACAATAATTCTGCGGAAACGCGACAATCTACACGATGGAATTAATTTCAGAATCGGTTACAATAACAACCGTGGCGATGGGCCATGAATCATGCGGCACAAAGGCCGGCACGGCAGCTAAGGTGTTAAATTTAAGGGCACAATGGTACAAAATCGCGTTCGGGACTCAAATATGTGTCTCGAGATTTATGTGCCAAGTTAGATTGCAATTAGTTTTCTTCGGCTAGAGCGGTCGTTAAGGGAATGTTATGATGTTATGAGTTGGATTTACTGTAGTTTGGGAAACCGAAATTGTTATGGAAGCATGTCACGCGGGCGCGTTTCGGTTGCTGTAGACGAATTTAGGCGCCATGGATAATCAAGGTTAGCGAGAAACCTAATTTGTAGCTGTCACTATTTTATTATTACCAAACCTAAATAGTATTTAAGCATTTAATATATAAAATATACTTTATTCAAAAAATACGTAAAGCATTATTTGAAATAGTTTTGCCAAAATAGTGAAATATTCATATTTATAACCTTAATTTTCACGTGTCAGACCAATATAATTGTAATAATTACGAAACGCATAATAATTACGATTGAGAAGTTACAAGACACAACGTAACTCGAATGTCTGTACTACGTCCTGTTTCTTAATCGCCAGATAAATATATCCATCAGATAAAATTATCGCTACCTATTTAACCAAACACTAACATGAAAATTATGTATCAAAAAAGTGCCAAGAAAAAAACACCAACGGAATATCCTCAAAATTTCGTAATCTCTTAAGAGACATCTGCGCCTCAGACGCGACTCATAAAAGTATACGGCAGTTGACGTTTAGTGTCGGGATCGCGTTTATGCGAGTTGCCAACTAAGTGGCAAGTGGCCGCACGTGCCCTGAGCTCCTGAATGGGAGAGATGTTTTAGGCGCCGGTTGGGCCACCTGTGTTCAGGATGGGGAACTTATTGGGTTATATCGCCAGTCTATGAGAGAACGAGCCGAAATATAGAAGGTAGTTTCAGGAAGAAACTTATGAAGACGATTTATATAGGTTGTTTCAACAGTCACTGAAAAGCTTAGACGGTACACCTAGGTATAGGTCGTACTGAGTAAATAATGGACTAACGCGAAAGAAATCGAGATAAAAAATCTCCTGTACAAAATGTGAAAATCGCACAAACCAGAATGCACGTAACAGTTTTTTTTTGCGATTTCGGGGTTGGTTTTTTAGGAAAAGTTGCGCAGTATGACTTTGCGTATGGGGGACCTGAGGATTACCCATACCCATGTCGAAATACACGTTAGAAATTACAAAATTCTGTACCTACATATGTTTTCTTGTCAATCGAAAAGAGAATCGGGTAAATATAATTTGAAAGCAAACTGAAAATGTTCAAAATGCAACGCAAACAAATCTCGAAACTTCGCAAACCGTGTTCAAAACTGCAAGTTCAAAAACCTTATTCAATATTCCAAAAGAACTTTCTGGAAGAAACTTTTAACGAGCGTCCGAGCAACAGTTAAAAAAACTTCAAAATATACAGCAAGTTGAAACGGGCACCGAATAAAACCGTTATTACTTGGCAAACTTGCTCGGCGACCCTTTAGTTTCTTCAAGTTCAATCAAAGAGAGCAAACAGTTTGTGCCGTTTGTGGTCCAGGGATGCGAGGGTGTGTATGACTCACGCGGGGTTAAAAATCAATAAGTCGCCGGCACTACCGGGCCGCGAATTATCCAATTGACACTTGGCTTTCTATTGCTAAATAATTTATTCCGTATATGTCGTCTATGAATATCGTCTACAAGTTACACGTAATAGTCGTAATCAAACATAAATCCCAGCTGTTTTGTTTTTTTTTTTACCTTTTATTAATATGATAGTTCAAGCAGTTTCCTTAATTACTGGTCTGAGAAAACCCTGCTTGCTGCCTGCCGTTTCGAGTCTTTGGAGTGAAATGCCTGCTTTTTGGAGTCTATGTACATGAGCTTTAGAGAAATGTTACCTTTTTTCATTTTAACATTGCTTTTGTATTAACATTGAGCACGTCATATTTAATTTAAGTAATTTAAGTGAGGGATTATGACGAAGCCTGTTGCGGATTGCTTTATTGTTTGTTTTGTGCTGCTTAATTATTATTGTTAATATTTTGTTCCCACTTGACGAAGCCTGCGCTGTGGATTTGAGACTTGTTATTCATTCTATTGATTGATAAATAAATAACACTTTTATTTAAGTAAGTATTGTAACTACTAACATACTATGTAAGCCCTTCGCAACAAATATCGCCAGCTTAGACGCAGAACCAACAATTCGGTATAATGACTTTTGGCTAATTGTTTTCTATGTCATTGGCATGAGATACGATTTCTCAAAAGTAACTTCCAAGGAAATAGTTGGTTCTGCCTCTAACTCGATATGTTATGAACATTTGTCAGAATTAAATGATTTGAATGTGAATATAACAATTTTATAGACAAGTAAAAGACACGACATGGAAATATACAATAATAAAGAGTATATGGGGGAACCCATTTATTTTTGGAAAAGGCACCCGGTGCATGCTTCGCGGTGCATTATAATAATGAGAGCCGGAAACTGGGCTGGGGTGAGACCGTGGGTGAGACCGCCAGGGGCTGCAACTTAGCCTTATTCGTTATGACGTCTGCAATGTTGCGTGCGTACTCTTTAGCTTATGTTGAAACTTTTTATTCCGTTCCGTTCCGTTTCCGTTTTTATTCCAGTCTTCGACTACCCCCGCATACAAAATTAAAAGCTACCCGCTATCTTAGAATATAACAAGTCTAACCCCCTTATTCATAAACGTCTCCTCCTAACTTAATAAGCCGCTAAGTATTGTTTGTCCCTTTCGGTCTTATAAACAATATTGATAAAATCGAATGGGACAAACAAAATTTAGTTTTAATTAAGTTAGGAGACGTTTATTAATAAGGGGGTTACAAGCTACTTCCGTATAAGTACCAATTTTAAAAATGTATGTTATGTTCCATAGATAATGTTCTATATCGTCCCGTTGTTCATCAACTTCAAAATCTCAAGAAGAGAGTTGGTATCTCAAGTAGTCAAGTTTTGTTGGATCACTATGATAATGAAAATATTTATTACTAGCAAGAAAAAGTGAGGAAATAAAGAATACTATGCTCTCACCCAAGACATAGGTATGTTTGCAGGAAATAAAGTCTTGAAATAACATTTATATTGCTTAACATAATTTACGTGGGTGTGTCGCAACGCAAGGTACTGTTTTAGATTTTTGTTGTTTAAGTCAAAGTACCTTTAATACTAAACTGGCAACATAATATGACACATCACAAATAACGTTGCGTAAGATGTTATTACGCACTTCGCAGTGCATTATAATTTCGCAAGTGACTGCACACTAAAGAAAATTACCACAGGAGGAGTACCTATATGTAGAAACATCCGTTGGGAGTATACACTTAATTCTCATGCACATATATTACGAGAAGAAATAAAAGCATAACCAGAGTCACAAAGTAATTCGTTTTAGCTGGTGGTAAGACCTCGTGCAGGGTCCGCCCGGATAGCTACCATCGTCTTACCCGTTAACCTGCCGCTAAATAGCAGTGTTTTCACTGCTGTGTTTCGATTTGGGGGTAAGATAGCCGGTGTAATTACTGGCATAGATAGAGGTAATCCATATATCGCATAGACGATTTTGGTTACTATGTCCATGGGCCTCAGTTCCTGCTTTCCAACAGGTGAGCTGAGAGCTCAGTTGTCTGTCTTCGCCACATAAAAAAAGTAATAACTAATGTTATCACAACAGCTAATGTTGCATTCTAACAAATCGATGAACATTTACTTATAATCTCTATAAAAGTTAATTTATCGGGCAGTCCCCAACACTTACTCTCCCTACACGCCCATCGGGGGACATAATCGCTTCCGATTAAAAAAGGACACCGCCCTGGTTGAATTTGCACCCAACTGTACTGAAAGGCAATCGATTACGAGACAATAGGTGCATCCACTCTGCAGTCATTTCAGATTTCACGTTTCGAGCATTGAATTGGGCGTCAAATTTATGCGATCGAAATGTCACCCTTTGTGAAATTTAATCGAAGCATAAAATGCAGACAGGAGCTAGTGGCACTGAAACATGATAGGTAGATGTATTTGTACTACGTAGCCTGCCTACGCTAAGCTAAAGGTTCCGGGTTCAAACCCCGGTGAGGATTTATTTGTGTGTTCATCAAAAATATTTGTTCAAAGGCCATGATTGGTTTTTATGTGATTAAATACATGTGTGTCATCGCTTATACCCAAACAGAGCATGAGTCTTAAATTGAGCTTATTGGTGGACCAAAAATACAGGTTCTATAAAACTTGACCAGATAAAAGTCTGATCGTTTAAATTTTATTCTGAATTGATTTGATTAATTATCATTATCTGTAAGTAGATGTTAAAATGTGTGCTAAATTAGGGAATTGAAAGCTCGTGAAAGTGTATGATTTAAAATTAACTTTTAATTAATCTGACTAAATTATATACATCATTTAAGTTCGAAAGTGTAACAGGCAAAAATAAATTAATAAACTGGTTCATATTCAATAACTCATTTGCCAGAAAACTTAAACCATTAAATTCAGGGCTTTTCGGATTAACTGGCAATTCGAATTTAGTTAGTAAAATGAGAAATGCTTTTCCTGGATACGATTTTAATTATGAATAAATTAGTCAATTTGTTCGTTAAAATATTGAACAATGAGAACTTATTTATGTATTTTAAGGTTTACGGCAATAATTAAGTTAAGTATACATTATTATGATAATGATTAGGTGTGTGTGTCTTTAAAATACAATTACATACCATTGTATACAAGACGGTAAACAAATTATTGCATTCCCGTTGCCAGTGTAAATTTTCCCTTAAGGGTTTTTTGGAAATTATATTAATTTTCAGTAGTACCAACTAGTACTTGTATTATTTTAGGTGAATACAAAAATTTATCGATCCTCCTGAAACTTCCAAAAACCTTCAAACCCCAAGTCTCCATAAATAATCTTAGTCCCAAATCCCATAACCTCATAGGTAATGGCAATGCTCTTATTTTTGGTCCTCTTGTTTATGAAATTATATGGATATCAATAATTATTAACAAAACCAACGATTCTCAGCTTTGTTTAATTATACCTTATCCAGACATAATAAGGCTACCTCATAATTACACTGAAAGCTAAATTTCAAAACCGCAAAGAGAATACATAATTCTGTATGTAAATATCTATTATTGCCTGCCGTGCGTTATGGCAGATTAGACGGTAGACAATATAAAAGGTAGACTATGAAAACCTATTACGAAAGTATGAATTTCCTCTTCATAATTCAGACCGTTTCAAAAAGGACGTTCGGGGATCTTAAATGAAGAAAATTGCCTGTTTTGCATACTATATGGTGACTTTTCACTTGGACGAAACACATCACAACCCCATTATTGCCACTAAAGGGGTCCGTAAAAACCTTAGTCGTTCGCACATGTCATTTACGGTCAGGAGGCAGTTAACTTGGTCCCAAGCATCCTAATTTGAGGGTTAATTGTCAGCCCCACGGGCTGCTAAGTGTAGTGTAATGAATATTATGCTTTTAGAACATCCCTTTAACTTTTCGGGACCGCAGCGGTCGGTAATATGGTAGCTGAGAATTTAGTAATCAATAATGTTGGCGAAACGAAGGCGTGTGGTCGCTATTAATTTATGGATCAATTGCAAAATTGTACATAATTAAAGGCCTTTAATGAAAGCAAAATTTAATGTCATAATTTTTGAGTTGCGAAATTAAATTCTGTGTAACAACTTTTGGCATTGAAGAAGGGCGTCCAATTCAAATTTTCTATGAGCGATCAACAATATGAACTAATATATCTTTAAATTTGCTCCCTTTTACTACTGCCAAAGGTTGTTGGATAAAGTATACTATATAGTTTGTATGTTTCACTTTCGTAACAGAATTCATGCGATCGTGATTTTTGTTTTCATTAAGGCCTAATGTATTTTTTTTTTTGCAATCGTCCCTTATATTTATCGCCACTTATATTTTTTTATTATTATTATAATCGTCCCTTATATTCGGGAACTGAAATATTTGAATGCTTTGGTAATAATATTCCGTTGGAAAACCAGACAAGTACCTAGTATCACAATTACTATAATTTTAGGTAAGTACTAACGAAATGAAGATAACTCCTCACATAACCGGGCTAGAATGATTAAGTATCTTGATTTATGTGCATCCATCAAAGCATTTCATAGTTAGTGATGCTGGACATGTAATTTATTACATCAGGTTATGCTTAACGGCAAATTCGTGAAGTGAGATTATAATCTACGAGCATGTATAGCGAGGTTATGGATATATGTACATGCATACTTGAATACGGTACTGCTTATACTTTTATGTCATATACAAACATAATTATGTATTCTATAAATATACACGTAAAGGTGATATTTGATAATTTTACATGTATAATAACTACGTAAAAATAATCATCCAAACGCCGGTGATTAACCTTTACGCTCTAAAAGTGCAAGAGATTAAGTATCAAGTTAGTAACAGGCTTCTTTGAATTTCTATCATAAATAAACTAACCGTCCAACTCAAAACTTTCAACATATCCAAAATACTTACAGGCGGTATCGTAAACAATTGTCGCCGCTCACTCCATTTACTCCCAAGTTTTCGAGTGCGAGAAGAGTTCGGAAGGGTTTCAAGTAACAAAGCAACACCCGCAATTGAATGTGAAGTGTTGCAGCTCAAGGATCTCCTGTCAGACTGAGCAGAGTGCAGTGTTTTTACGCAAATGTTGAGGCAAAACAATGCAACTTTAAACGCAGAATACGTGGAAACATGAAATTAGCGACGCTTGAGAATTTTATTTTACTGCTGCTCACTGTTCAGGAGCCAAATTTATACCAATTGTTGTCCAGAGTTTTTATCGATTTTACAGCAACGGGAAATAAAATATGACTGCAAAAATATGGATTTAAATCTGTTAAATTGCCTTCGGCGTTCCTACGTAGGAACG
>JALPQI010004039.1:0-83215 GCA_025490895.1 Thaumatotibia leucotreta | reverse complement strand
TGATAGGAAAATTTCGCTAAGTGTCGTAAGACGTTGCCTCAAGCATAGTCTACGAACTCGATGTAGTACAAAAATATCGCTATGTGCGGAACAGTACATATCGAGCCAGATTTGTTCTTATTTAATTCATAAAAAATACTCGCTATGTGCCTAAAATCACATAACGGGCTCCATTATAATAAAAACAGTCATGGTTGTATAAAACAGTCATGTATTTTTGCACATACTGTTTTTTGTAAGAGAATAATGTATGGAAATCACATAGCTAAAATTAACAAATCCGGAATTATTAAAGATAGCCTCACCACTGTTTTCGGAGCGTATAGATATTGACATAAAGTTCAAAATGGCGTTAAATTGCAAAAAATAAAAAAAAAATCACATAGCGACTTTTGTAGGCACAGCGACGATTTGTAGTCATGCAGGTATTCGTTGGAATATTCCTGAAATTAGACCGTAGGTATATCACATAAACAATTATTGTATAATCATTAGGACTACATTTACATGTAATTACATCCCACTGAATGTTGACCAGACAGCCAAAAAAACATTCACGTTAAAGCATTTCTCAGTAGGCATAGTGACCTCGTCGGCCTAAATCGCAAACCTCGTAACTCAATCTGACCAAATTTTACAGGAAGCACAAAAAACTTGATTACCCAAAAATTTTGCATGAAGACTTGCTTAGTATTTTTTTATATAATGTTAAGTTAAATTTAGCCGTCAGATTGCTAAAACCATTTTTTTTGTAATCACCTGAATCTGAAAAATTTGGAGTTACGAGTTTTTCTTGACAATTTTAGAAAGCTAATCGGGAGTTAAGAGTTTCGCTATAAAAATCCGTATAAATAGAGGATAGTCTTTTGATCTGAAAAAGGTAATTGTGGATAAAAAAATAAAAAAAACTTGCAAATTTTCTTAAAAATATCTATCAAGAATATTCTTATAAATATCTATCAAGAATACACAATCAGAAAACCGTAGGACCTTATTACACATAGCTGTTATACAGCACTCGTTTTCTTCCTTAATATTTACGCAAAACTGACGCGTAGTAACAACCTAACAAGGGCTTGCATTCCGGAATTCCGGAATTTCGAAATTTCGGACCGATTTTGCTGTTTTTACAGTTCCGGAACTGACACAGCTAATATCGGAATTCCGGAATTTAAAAAAAAGTGTTTTTGTTATATGGATAAACATAAAATATAAACACGATTATTATAATTAGGTACAGAATACGAAGCCACCAAGAAAGAAGAAAAGATATATCGATAAGTAGTTTGCCACAAATTGTATTATGTTTTCGTTTCTGTAAAATAAACTGTGTTTACTAAATACTAGGTACCTACTACTAAACCACGAAAACTGGCCACGGTAAGCAACGATCCTGTAAGATTTTAATAATCAATTGGGTTGCAATTATTAAACGTTATTGTTCATTTAGCCCTTCGATAATTATACGTTATTTACATATGTCGAAGAATCGTAACCTTTGACTAAGTCTCCACTTGGTCTTATATCAAGTAGCATTCCAAAAAAGTAAAACATTGGTATTTGTAATTAAAGTTATTTTAACAGTGTATTCCTAAACACATTTAGAAACTATAATGTCATATAAACTTTTCTGGATATAGCCTAGTTTACAGAGTTATTACCAATTAAAAAAAAATTTTAATTTTTAAATTTAAAAAAAAATTTTTTTTTTAACGGTGTTGGTGCCATTATGGAAAAGAGTCTCACTAACCTCATTAATACATTTCAAAAAGTGAGAAATAAAACCTTTCAAAAATTAGGTTTTCGTAAAAAAAAGTTAATACTCATTTTAATTGTTAGTTGTATAACATATACTTTTTATGTTAAAATACAGTCAAAAATAGTCAAAAATAAAAGGTGACTGACGTGCACCTGAGACCTTATTCTTAAGGTTTTCTCACACTTGCCATTTCAATTATTATCTATGAAAACAATAGCCGATATACCAGGCAACTTCTATTAATGTCCCAAGTAACCTGTCCAATTTAACGGAAATCAATAAAACACAGTGTATAATGACTAATGTTTCTGATTCGAATTACCATACCTATAAGTACTAAGTATGTGGTATAAATAAGAACGTAACCTTAATTTATTGATGAACAATACAATGTGCCCATGAGGAAAGGGAAAAAAGGAAAGGGTTACAAATGTCATATAAAGTTTACCGGATGCCGTTTATTTTAAGAGAAAATGCCTTGTATTACCGTTTTAGACCGTTACGCATTTTAGGTAACCATTTTGTCTCTGTGTTGCCTTAGTCAAGACCAACAACACAAAAGTCACACTTAATTGACAAACATCAAAAAGACAAACAATCTTTTATTTTTATTACCTAAAACATTAAAATGCATTTTTTTGCAAAGTTTCATTAATACAATAATATTACAATATACAAAAATTATAATAATATGTAATACTTTTTTAAGTAGTGCAGCATTCGAAATACACAAAAAATCTTGCTTCTTTTAGCCTCAGGAATATGCTGTTAAATTTTTTCTGTTTCCTCATGAGCATCTTGTATACAAATCGTATTGAAATTTTAAGTTTTATGTAATAATACCTAGTTTTAAAAAAATTTCGTTAGTTCCGGAACTGGTTCCGGAATTCCGGAATTGAAGTATAATATCGGAAATAAGTTCCGGAACTGAAAATGATCCGATATAGTAACAACGTCATAGCAAGCTGTACTGACGGAAGTGGCGGGGAGGGAGATACGAGGTATTTCTTTTACAAAATGGCGGCCGGGAGTTGCGAGGTTTTCTATTTTGCTTTTTAAACATAAACGGTTTATTTTTCGTATTTAAGAGTTTTGCCGTTAGATGCGTTCAGAATAGTACTATCTAAAAATGTCAAAACATGATTTTCATAAAAATTGGAGTTACGAGGTATGCGATTTAGGCCGACGCTATGTAGAGTAACATAGTTTATCCAATGGCTAAGGTCGCGATGTCTTTATAGATATTTAGTAATGTCAGCGATCTGATTTGAAAATATAACCTGTTTCCAGCAGTGCCGTAATATCGAAACCTCATTGAAATAAATTAAAGTAGTAAATACTACTAAATATGGGGTATTTAGTAGTATTTACTTTTAAATGAACAATTTAAATTTCCGTGTCACTTTAAAATCTTAAATTCTTGTTTCTAATACTGGCTATACTTCAATTAGGGTTTTCTCGAAAACGTAAGCCACTAGTTGGCGCCACTTAGCCGTAAGGTCCCGCTAAGAAACACAAATATCTAACTCGAAAGAAAAAATAACTAGGAGGTATTTTTATTTTTAACCGACTTCAAAAAGGAGGAGGTTTACAATTCGTCGAAATCTTTTTTTTTTTTTTTATGTATGTTCCCCGATTACTCGAAGACGCGTGGACCGATTTGAAATATTCTTTTTTTGTTTGAAAGGGTATACCTTCTAGTTGGTCCCATTGTCACCGAATCCAGATCTGATGATGGGATCCTGGAGAAATCGAGGGAACTCTTCAAATGTTGTAGGCACACATGACATTTTTCATTTATTTTCGAAGACTAATCAAGTATTTGCATCTAGTCATGAACATCTTAAGTTGGTGATCTGATGATGGAAGGTACAACTCTTTAGCAATTAGGAGTTGGGGGATAATTCTTTAAGTATAACATATTTCGTGTATTTTGGAAGCTATTTGAGTATTTGCCTTTAGGTGGTCATCCTTTCATGTTGGTGAGCTGATGATGTAAGGTACAACTCCTTGGAGATTAGGAGTTGGGGGATAATTCTTTAAATATAACATATTTCATATATTTTGGAGGCTATTCGAGTATTTGCCTTTAGGTGGTCATAGTCTCATGTTGGTGAGCTGATGATGAAAGGAATAACTCCTTAACGATTAGGGGTTGGAGGATCATACATTTTCGAGATCTATTCAAGTGTTTGCTTAGTAGTTATGACATGTCGGTTAGCGGTTAGTGATTCTTTAAATAATATTGGCATGCTAAGTCTGTTACCTTTGAAATTGTTTTTGTATTCCGGCACCGACTTCTAAGAAATCTGTAGGGTACCTAGCCATAATGTTTTATTTCAATGAATAGGGTAAAAGGTTTAAAGGTTTGGGTAGGAAATCCTAAGAAGTAGGAATCAAAATTATTTTTAACTTTTTAGTTCGGGCGAATTTTTGAAGTCGGTTTTATTTTTATTTTTAAAATATTTTATTTTATATAATTTTATTAACTCATACAAAACATTTAAACACGAAACTATAGGCGCTCGCTCTGAGAATTTAGACAAGTTTCTGGACCTGACGCCTCAGTGCTGCCGCCCTGGTGAACGTCATTTCAGAAAACCCTCATTGTGACGACAACAGACATGATAGGTATGATGATGATGTAGCAACCCCCTTATCAGGAACTTCCTGCTTTTAATTATTAATTTTATACTTTCAAGCCTATGAAACAAATATTGTGCATCAAAGCGTACTATTATAACGAACAATAGTTATAAATTAGCAGTTTAAACAATAGTTAGGACTTGCGTGCTTGCGTTTCCCCATTTTTACCCCCAATTTGAACTTTGACATCTTTTGTTGGAATGTCAGGCTATATTGAGTTTGAATTAGAATCTAACATAAACATATTAAATACAATGGATATTAAGGAATTTCGACAAAGTATTTCATCATCAGCCTATCATAGTCTACTGCTGGACGTAGGCCTCTCCTATTAACTATGCGTATGGACGCATTAGGAGGTAAATGCCCATAATCGCCACGCTGGGCAAGCAGATTGGCGATCGCAGTTGTGTCCACAATGACGATGCTGCTGCCCATCATCAATCCTCCATCAAATAATGGTCAGTGACACTTCAATCCCTTAGTCGACTCTTACGACACCCGCAGTAGGAGATGGGGTGGTGACAAATATATTCTTACTGCCGTCACCACACAACGGATAAAGTATTTACAAACATTGAATCTTACTTGCATGTACTATTGGAGTATCAATGTAATACAGAGGTTGTTTTAGCATCAATTAGCCATGACAATATTGAATACAGACTGAATCGTGCGTGCATCATCCGTGTGTAATTAAGGCTTTTGATATCAGAATGGGTCTGTTCGCAGGCTTTCCATACACAATCATAGCAATTTAAGCTAATTCTGATCCTCAATGCAACACTAAATTACTAGACACAGGTAGAACTTTGCAATCATTACATTATAGATAGGTAGTTATTTTTGCATTTATAATAATAAATAGGGTTTACAAGAAGGCTAACCCCATATTGTATAGGTAGGTACATACATTACTGTTACCTTCTTGTGAACCCTATTTATTTTTAATAATAATTTATTACTATCCGAAGAAAACCTATCTAAAAAAAAATAGTTACCTGTTAGTTTAGGTCAACTGGAGTAACGGATGCTCGTGTTTATTATTTTATCCAAAAAAAAAATTAAGTAATAGGTATTTTTTGCAATATTAAAAAATATTAATGTAAATAGGCCTGCAACAAATAAAGAAGAATGAATACGGAATACGGATGTGAATACGGAAATGACTACGGAAGTCATCCACAATAATAAATATAATATCGATATACGCCTACCGCTGTAATTAAAACGATAAATAATAATATTAATAATTTCTAACGAAGAGATCATTTCACTTTTACATTATGTATTTTATAGCATCATCATTTGTTAGGTAGCAGGTAGCCAGTGGAGCGGCGTACGAGTATTTTTAAACAAAAGCCGAATAGTCTGCGTGTAAAAACCCCAGTTTTACCCTAGTTTGAACTTTGACATCTCTCAAAGTAAATTTAATCAAACGGTCAGATTCTGAACTATGTAATTTACGTCAAATTCTTTTGAATTTATTTGAGAATGTCAAACACAGGTGGCTAGTTTTACACCAATGGAAGGAAAAAATATAGTCGAGTTTTGTAACGATATTTTTATGGAGGACAGTGCTCAAAAAATAATATTAAATGAATGGCTGCATAAGTGACTTAATACGTCACATGTAGTGGTTAAGATGTAGTAATTTCCAATAATTAGTTAAGAAATAAAATATCGTTCGCGAGCTTATTTTTATTTTATTATCATAAATTCAATTTACGTGTAATACAGCATTATCGCCGACGAAAGGTCACATTACCAACATTAGCGAAGATAAATACCATAGGTTGAATAGGTTATGTAATACCAATAATGATTAAGTGCATACCGTATTATCCAGACTGCTACATGTAGTGACGTGCCACGATATCGACATGGCGAGGCGACAATAAAGGGTGACCGCCGACGTGTCGTCGCGGCTAGGGGCGATTCTAGGGTTCCTGGCATCGGTTTAATAAAACTTAACATTGTTTAAACGTTTACGTATATTATAAATGGATGTAATTTATAAATAAAATAAAATACAATAAAATATTCATGCAGCATTAAAAATATTGCCCTGTGAATGATACTTAATTAAAATTTAGACCTCAGTACATCACAATAAGTCCTCGTACGGTTTCTTTAAAATAAAATATTTTAAAATAAAAATAAAACCCCCTTCAAAAATTCGCCCGAACTAAAAAGTAAAAAATAATTTTAGTTTCTACTTCTTAGGATTTCCTAGCCAAACCTTTAAACCTTTTACCCTATTCATTGAAATAAAATATTATGGCTAGGTATCCTACAGATTTCTTAGAAGTCGGTGCCAAGCCAAATATGTACGTTAATAGGTACATATTAGATAGAGATCCGATCCCATTATGTTTTTATCAACAGAGGAGTGACAGAAAGTTACAAAGCTCTATCAAAGACAGTCATATACTCGCGAAGTGAACATATTTGGCTTGGCACCGACTTCTAAGAAATCTGTAGGATACCTAGCCATAATATTTTATTTCAATGAATAGGATAAAAGGTTTAAAGGTTTGGCTAGGAAATCCTAAGAAGTAGAAAGTAAAATTATTTCTTACTTTTTAGTTCGGGCGAATTTTTGAAGGCGGCTTTATTTTTATTTTAAAATATTTTATTTTTTGCTTTTTAGTTGTGTAAAATCGTTATTTAGTATGCTCTAAATACTTATAATTAGAATGTACTGCACTGTAATAGGCCAGATAACCTGAACTGGATACCTTAAATATTCAAAGAATTATCCCATTGTCAAGGAGATATACATTGTATCATCAGCAGGTATGAATAATTTCAAAGATTATAGGTAACAACCTTAGCATGCCTATATTATTTAAAGAATCACTAACCGCTAACCAACATGTCATAACTACTAAGCAAACACTTGAATAGATCTCGAAAATGGATAACAGTTGTTATATTCAAAGAATTATCCTCCAACTCCTAATCGTTAAGGAGTTATACCTTTCGTCATCAGCTCACCAACATGAGACTATGACCACCTAAAGGCAAATACTCAAATAGCTTCCAAAATACATGAACTATGTTATATTTAAAGAATTATCCCCCAACTCCTAATCTCTAAGGAGTTGTACCTTCCATCATCAGCTCACCGACATGAAAGGACGACCACCTAAATGCAAATACTCGAATAGCTTCCAAAATACATGAAATATATTATATTTAAAGAATTGTCCTCCAACTCCTAATCTCTAAGGAGTTGTACCTTTCATCATCAGCTCACCAACATGAAAGGATGACCACCTAAAGGCAAATACTCAAATAGCTTCCAAAATTTACGAAATATGTTATACCTAAAGAATTATCCCCCAACTCCTAATTGCTAAGGAGTTGTATCTTCCATCATTAAATCACCAACTTAAAACGTTCATGATTAGACGCAAATACTTGATTAGTCTTCGAAAATAAATGAAAAATGTCATGTGTCCCTACCAAATTTGAAGAGTTCCCTCGATTTCTCCAGGATCCCATCATCAGATCTGAATTCGGTGACAATGGGACCAACTAGAAGGTATACCCTTTCAAACAAAAAAATAATTTTTCAAATCGGTCCACGCGTCTTTGAGTAATCGGGGAACATACATAAAAAAAAAAAGATTTCGACGAATTGTAAACCTCCTCCTTTTTGAAGTCGGTTAATTAAAAGTCGCTCGTCGTGGTGTAGATTCTGTGTAGATTTTTTGAATTTTGCGACCGGCGACTACGAGTACATTACTAGTCAAAAGTTCAGTTCATTCCAGGATCTCTGTAAAATATGTTTACTATAATAAAAACTCAGATTCGGTTCTCAACTTCTTTACAGATTTTAAAGTCGGTTAAAAGTCTAGTTTTTACAGTGGTATTCATTTACAGTGGTAATTTTTTCGTGTAATTTAGAATATCTAATACTTCCTCTTAACTAATCCCAACTAGTAAAATTACTTGATAAAAATAATACTGCTAATATTTTTGTTATTAGTGCCAGCCCTGACCTGAGCGTAGAAATATTCGCCTCGGTCCTATTGTCCGATACCCCATACATCACCATCGCATTGTACGTTCTCCTAGAGCTCCACTTATTAGACAACATTTACCTACTGTATGTACGAGTATACCTACTTATTGGGGTGGGTATTCTGATGGTTGTATTATGAGAGTATATTATACTAAACTACTAAACTAAGATATTATAAGCAATTTAAATCAGATTTTTTTCTCGCTCTTCTAATTTATACAGCGTGGCCCAAAACTAGGTGCATTTCCATTGCCAATGAGGTTTTAGGAAGCAAAAAAAAACCCCTTAGGCAATTTTGTTAACCTTAAACCTTAAAAAACTTAATCAATAATTGAATTTTGTATAATTTAAAAGTTTGTATGCAAGTAGAAATACGTCATCCATTAAGCTCTAATAATTGTGAACAAACTTTTTTAAGAAACGCTCAAGTACTAAAATTTTTGTGCTTTAAATTTTTGTTACATGCAGCAATGGAGGAACTAAAAAGAAGGAATGTTTTATAAATAAATATACTGGGTCAATCTAACACAATTCGACTTAGTCCCACGGTGAGCTCAATTAAGGCTTGTGATGTGGGTAAGCGACGATATATATGTATATAATAGATAGATAAAGATACTTAAATACATAGACAGCTATGACCAACGAACAAAATAAATATTTTTCAAAAATAAATACAAAAATAATGCCCTCGCCGGGACTCGAACCCGTAACCTCCTGCGTCGTAGGCAGGGTCACCACCAGCTAAGCTTCGGAGGATGCCTTTATAGCTGCTTACATTACCTACATTACCTATACTGAGTAAATATTTATGTACTTATTGTATAGCTTTTAATTTATCTTGTCGCTATATATATAAAACACAAAAAATAAATGTAGGTATTACAGATTGTAAATAAAAAATATAACACTGGAATACGTTTTATATTTGTAATCTAATAATAGGGCATACTTAACCCATTGTACTGAGAATGTAAAACATGTCCTCAAACAACCTGTAATTTTCACACCTACATGTCGTAAGTAATAACACACGGCTGGAAAAAAGTCATGCAACACTTCCTTAAGTTAGGACGTAATTACTAGTTTGGCATGTTGAAAAATATGCGCGACACTTTTATTACTTTGACCATAATTCGCCGAAAGAATAATTCATTATGATGTTGTTCAGAAAATATTTTTGTAAATTGTATTTTACAGTAAGTTACTTAGGTTACTAAACCCACAAAAAAACGTACTACCTAATTCGATCTAATCATATCCTTTGTGCCCTCTGTTTCTCTGATTTGCGGAGGGAGGAGCTACGGTCCAAAAAAACACTAAACTTGTGGTTGAAAAATCTTCGTCACTGCATGGTTTAGTATTAGAACTCAACTAGAGTAGTACAATACTAGTAGGTAATCCGATAGCACAGTTATAGTTAAGATAGATATATTAATATAATGTTGTCCAAATTTTATTAAAAAGTCAACTGAAGAATTAAACAATGAATATTTTGATATTTGTAAGCTTAAGCACGTTAGTGAGTAAAAGTTGTAAGGTAAGGTGAGGTAAGATGAAACGGTTATTTTAATGGGATAAGACAAAATGCTACCTGCTATGCTATTCTCTTATTGACACATTCGACGCTGCGTTCGTCAACGAGCTCGATGTCGAGACAGCCTTGTCTAAAATCCTAGCTGTTTTATTTGACATTAGGAATCGAGGCTGTGAGCGAGGTTGCGGGTGAGTTCGTCGCTGTTTTTCGTTAGAGAATACGAAGTTCATACATTAAACGTCAAACTCTCGACGCAGTGTAGTTCCAGCTCACGCCGCATTCGTCGCCGAGCACTGGTGTCGTTTAAAGTACATTAGTGAATACCATTTTTAGGCTCGACGCTGCCGCAGCGCTGTCACAGCGCTGACAGCAAGGCGGTTTCCTTAGTGAATAACACTGCAGCAGACGCTGTGCCAGAAAGACGAATTTTTACCCCACCTTAGCTTACCTTCTAATCTATTTACCTGATTGAACGCGAGGTGATGTCATCTTAAAAATAAGTGAATTTATTATATCATTGGTAAAAATCGTGATCCTACTTTTAAATTACCGGCAAAACCTTGCTGTGGCCATATAAAGTGTTGATCGTTAAAGGAATTACTAAGAAATGAAGTCTGAATAATGCATTCCAGTACTAACGGTGAGTCATATAAGTCACATTAGTAGCAGCGGTAACGAGTTGGAATATACTAACGTAATTATTCTGAAACAACAAGTTTATTTGTGGTTGCTACAACAAAATAACGTGTTTTATTAAATGGGTAAGCTCAAGAGGCTTCTGTTAAACAGACATACTCATACTAATACCAGTAATAGGCACCTAAGGAGTTTGTGTAAAAATCACTTGAGTAACCGGGTTCTTATCATACGCCTTTGAGTACGTTTAGGTACAGGGTGAAGGCCTCTGAGATCTTATGTTCAGTTCAGTTGTGTTTGTTAGCCTCCGTAGCCTAGTTGGTATTGGTAGTGACCCTGTCTACGAAGTTGGAGGTTCCGGGTTCGAGTCCCGACGGGGGTATTATTTGTGTATTTATTATTGACATTTGTTCATGATATTAATAATTTGTTCCTTGGTCATGGCTGTCAATGTATTTTCAGGTATATATCTATTATATAATTATACCGTCGCATGCTACGCACATCACAAGCCTTAATTGAGCTGGCCCTGGGACCAGGGGGGCGATTTTTGAGATTCGAACGCTCGAATCTTTCATTCGAAAATGAATAAAAACGATGAAATGCTATTTTTGAGATTCGAGTGATAGAAAGTTCAAAAACGACTGCGGTTGACCATTCGTATTCAATTCTATTAATAGAAATTGGAAATTGCACCGCTGTGTGATTAGCCGCCGGGGTGAGGCGGGCGGCGACCGGGGGTGGCGGGCAGAGGCCGGGGGAGGCGGGTGGCGACGGGGGGTGACGAGTGGTGGCGGGGGGAGGCGGGCGACAACGTGTGGCGGTGGGTGGCGGCGGGTGGTGGATGGAGGCGGGCGGCACAGGTGGTGGTGGGTGGCGAAGGGTTGCGGTGGGGGGAGGCGGGTGGCGACCGGGGGTGGCGGCGGGTGGAGGCATTGGGAGGCAGGCGGTGGTGGGTGGCGACGGGTTGCTGTGGGGTGAGGCGGGTGGTGACCGGGGGTAGTGGCGGGTGGAGGTGGGTGGCGAAGGGTGGTGGTGGACGGCGGTGGGCTAATGCCGAGGGTGGCAGGCGACGGCAGGGGGAGGTGGGTGGCGACGGGTTGCAGTGGGGGGAGGCGGGTGGTGATTGAGGGTGGCGTGCGGCGGCGGGGGGAGGTGGGTGGCGACGGGTGGTGGCCGGGAGTGGAGGGTGCCCCCCCCCTCACCGCAACCCGTCGCCACCCACCACCTGCCACCCAACGCCTCCACCCGCCACCACCCCCGGTCGGCACCCACCTTCCCCCACCGCAACCCGTCACCACCCACCACCACCCGACGTCGCCCACCTCCATCCGCCACCCACGGCCACCACCCGTCGCCACTCACCTCACCCGCCGCCGCCCGCCACCCTCGGCCTTAGCCCGCCGCCGCCCGCCACTCTCGGCCTTAGCCCGCCGCCATCCACCACCACCCTTCGCCACCCACCACCACTCGTCGCCACCCATCACCACCCGCCTCCACCCGCTACCACCCCCGGTCGGCACCCGCCTCTCCCCACCGCAACCCGTCGCCACCCACCACCACCCGTCGTCGCCCACCTCCATCCGCCACCCCCCGGCCACCACCCGTCGCCACTCACCTCACCCACCGCTGCCCGCCACCCTCGGCCTTAGCCCGCCGCCGTCCACCACCACCCGTCGCCACCCACCACAACTCGTCGCCACCCATCACCACCCACCGCCGCCCGACGCCTGCACCCGCAGCCTCCCCCACCGCAACCCGTCGCCACCCACCACCACCCGTTGCCATTCACCACCACTCGTCGCCACCCACCACCACCCATCGCCGCCCGCCATCCGCCTTCCCCCACCGCAACACTTCGTTCGTGGTTCGCGGTAGGGCCTTTGTTGATGTTTGTTGGTGTGCACCATAGATTACAATAACATTGATCGTAGATTTACGTTCCGATTCACTAGCGGTACATGTTTTTTTATACTAAAAACCGATAAATAATATATATATTATGTTATAATTGATTACTATTTTTAGCTGGAATATAAATTCCGACGTCAGTGTGCCATAATTTAGCTTTATTACATTAAATTAAAAAAACCGGTAAATATCGACTTTCTGCGTGCAACGTGTCGCAAAGTTATCGATAATCAATCTCTAGCTTTTCGAGTGTGACTTTCAAAAATAGGGTATAGATTTAGATTTAGATTTAGATATTTATTCTCATAATATAAAATTACACTATAAATTGTCTTAAACTAATCTACATGAATTTATATTATGATCGTCAGGATAGGTAATTAAATTAAAAATAACATGAACTAATAAAAAATAGAAAACAACGAGATACAATTTAAAACGTGCCAATTAATCCTATGTCAACAATATTCAATGCATGTCAAAACATAATTATAAATAATAATAATAGAATTAACTAAAATGCTAGTATCTCTTAGTGATCGTCATGTGCTAAATATAAACTAGTTACAAAACAATAATGGATAATAATAATAATTTAAACAATTTAATTTACTTTGTCAAATGTCAAACACATATACTCGTGAACAGAATACAGTGGATTTTTCAATAAAAGGTATCTCAGTTGACGCTCAAATGTTTCGTCAGATGTTTCTGTACGCAATTCAGAGGGTAGACGCTCATAGTATGTGGGACCAATCACGCGCGGGTTTTTGCATGAAAGTGCCATGCGTCGCGGCACTGTTCGGAGTCTACCAGTGGATCGTATCAATTTACCAGAAACTTCAACACGTTTAAAAAGTGATAAGTTCTTTCTCACAAACATAATTACTTCGAACATGTACAGTGAGTAGTGCGTCATGATGCGATAGTTAACAAATAGTTCCCTGCAAGAGTGCCGAGGCTTAACTCCCGCCAGTATTCGTATCGCACGTTTCTGGAGTATTAACACGCGATCTGCACTCGTGGAGTTGCCCCAAATCACCGTACCATATGACATCAAGGAGTGAAAATGCGAGAAATATACGGCTTTCAACGACTTGCTTGATATCAAAGGTTGTAGTTTTTTTAGGGCAAAAATAGCACCACTCAACCTATTACATAGCCCGTCCACATGGCACTTCCAATGCAAATTTGAGTCAAGTGTAAAACCCAGGAATTTCGTGGCATTACATATTGGCATAGGCCCTTCAGCAATACAGAGTGGCACCTCAATCGTACGTCCTGAAAAAATCATTACATTTGATTTGGCGACGTTTAGAAGCAATCCGTTAGAAGAGAACCATGCTTGCAGTTGGTAACAGGCCTCATTGATCCTATCAGCAAGTTGCGTATGTGTTTTGGCGTTGACGACGACTGTTGTGTCATCCGCAAATAAAATTGAAAAACCACTGGTGATTGCCGAAGGGAGGTCGTTAATAAACAATAAGAATAACGTGTTTCCAGTCGCCGAACCCTGAGGGATGCCCAATTTGACTTTGCCAGTATCCGAAGTCACTGTTTTACCACCTACAGACATTTTCACCACCTGTTTACGGTCAGACAAGAATGATGCAATCAAATCCAGAGCGGGGTTAGAGATGCCGTACATACCCAACTTACCCAGAAGCAATTTATGATCTATCACATCAAATGCTTTTGAAAGATCGCACAGTATGCCAGCCATCTTGTACTTGTCATCTAGACCAGACATAATACAGTCTACCATTTTATGAGCTGCCATGGTAGTAGATCGTTTTTGCCGGTACGCGTATTGATGGTCACTAATCAGCTTATTCGATTCTAAGTGGGCTAGTAGGGAAGACGACATAATGGACTCCACTAGTTTAGAGATTGTGGGTACGATAGTTATGGGTCTGTAATTGTTTGCATCACTCCTGTCCCCTTTTCCCTTATATACAGGGCATACTCTTGTATTTTTAAGGGCATTCGGGTAAGTACCAACTAAAAACATGTCATTTACTAATACTACCAAAATATCTGATAAAATGTCCCATATACTTAATATAATGTTAATAGATATGTCATATACGTCAACTGTAGATCGGGTTTTTAACATAGACATAATCGTCTTGTCCAGAAGCTCACGCGTGACGACAGGGAAAGTGAATGGAGGTATATCAGACGAGGCACCCAGATGCTTACTAACGTACTGTCTGGATAATGACTCGTCACTGTTTATTATGTATTTGGAAGCGATATTTAAAAAGTGCGTATTAAATGTATTAGGTATCTCTCCATGAGACATGTAAGTGTCATCTTGATGTTTTTTTAGCCTAATGGTTTGTGTACATGGTTGTACGCCGACCTCTTCATTAACAATCCGCCATATCTCTTTAGTGGGATTATTACATTCCGCCAGCCTAGTTTCCACGTACTTTTGACGGGCTCGTAATGTCTCTGACTTTATAAGAGTAGAATAATATTTGATGCAATCTGATAAAATCTGGTTGTTAGGATATTGACGTAATATTTCGTGGAGGTCTCGGTGCCTTTGCATATGTTCAAATAGTTCGTCTGTCGCCCACGGAACAGCTGATTTCTGTCTTATCTTTAAGGTTTTAATGGGAAAATGTAAATTTATATAATATGTCAATATATTAAATAATTTATCGAATTTATAGTTAATGTCAATAGTGTTATCATAAATAAAATTAAAATTATAATAAGATATGTCAGTATAAAATGAATAAATAGATTGGTTATTAAATAATCGGCGTTCGATTGTCTCACTCACTTTCGTGCTAGTCTTAGTATCCATAGTGAACACATACTGTTGTGCGTTGTGGTCGCTTATAGCCGTGTCCAATGCCGACACTGTTAGATGTTCGCGCGCGTAGTTTGCTAAACCACAGTCAATGGATGACGCACAGTCGGCAGTAACGCGAGTGGGAAAAGTAACTAGATTTACACAACCAAAGGAATTAATTACGTCATCAACCCGTCTCCTCGAAATGTTGTCAACTAGGTAATCCACATTCTGATCGCCAACAATTAGGTACCTTTTATTTTCGTCAGTTAGCTTATTTAATAACAATTCAATACGTTCTAAATATATGTCAAAGTCGCCATTACATGTCCTATACAAAACAATAATAATCAAATGGTAATGTTGAATTTCAATTGCGGTTAATTCTATGTGATACGGCACGCATAGGTCATGTAGGTCATTTCGAGGTTTAAATTGTAAATTATCGCGTAAGAAAATAGCTACCCCACCGTGCGCGTCGGCGCGAGCGCGGCAGTAGCCATTCGCGAGCGTGTACCCACATAACCTAACATACTCCAATTCATGTTTACTACACCAAATTTCGCTTAATCCAAGTACATCCGGGTTTTCATCGAAACATAATAGTTCAAGTAATGATGTTTTACCACAAATTGATCGAACGTTTTGGTGAATCACAGTGAATTCAGTTGTTATTAAGATATTGTGTTTGTCCGTTGTTGTGCATTGGAGTTTTTTGGTGGTATGACATTGAAATAACGTACTCCAACTCCTGTGGGCCAATTTGCAGTAGTTTTGACAGTTTTCACCTTGTCAGCTGGCACATCCAGGCGGAACGAAGTGTAGTTTCCTCGAGTGACCACCAATTTCTGGCAAACTGGTGCCGCGATACCCATGTTGGCCTGGACGTGGCGTACGACATCCTCCGTTGTGGTTTCCTCGCTGAGGTTGTACACGTGCAGGCTGACTACGCGAGGACCCGCAGCACGCAGGCCAGAGGTGCAGGGCACCAGAGTGGTGGCGGGCGGCAACGGAGCTGATGACGGACCTGGGCTGCAAACAACGGAGGCCGTTCGAGTAACTTCACCACTCCTTGTGGTGCTCACCGTGCTATGGCCCAAGCCAGCTCCACGACGAGTGCGAGGTCGGCGCGTCTCAGTGCTGTGGTCAGGATCTGTGGGTGCTGGATCTGGGTTTTGGGCACAAGGCTCCACCGATGGCTTTGAACCTGGAGAGCTCGACATTGGCAGGATGGGGCTCGCAACAGAAGGGGTTACGGTGACAGAGACAGCCTGAGGCACAGGCGGTGCCGGTGACGATATCAGTTCTTCACTTCGGGTATCCAGTGGCAACTCGTCGCGAAGAAATATGAAACCTTCAGGACCAGACTGGTTGAGCTCTTCTTGGATATCGATCAAGGGCAAATCTATATTGGTGTTAGTGAGAGTGCCTAAGATTTTTTGAAGACACCTACTTTGATACGTAAGTAGCTTATTTTGTCCGCTAATAAAATTATTACAGGAAATGATCTGGTCTTTCATGTCCTGTATTTGATTTTTTAAATTCGCCACTTCGTCCACCAACCTCATAACGGCCGCCGCCTGTGTCACTTGTTTAACTTGTTTAGCCATTTTTATAACACTGTTTTTGCAATTTATAACTTATTTGTAAACAAAGTAATTGTTTAATAATGCAATGGAGATGTTACAGACTTATTAATACAATAAAATAAATAAAAATACAGAGGAGCCTTTAAATTTAAACGTCTTCCGCACAGATATATATATATTAGCTTCATTCGAAAATATTCGTGAAAAATTTAGACGTTCGAATTTGAATTCGAACGGGAATTTGAATTCGTGCGATAGAAATTCAAAAATCGGCCCCCAGGTCAATTTGTGTAAAATGTTCCCAGATATTTGTTATTTTTTATTATTTTCACATTTTTATTAAGTAAGAGTTGAAAGTTTGTTGGCTACACTGGACATACCTATATGTAATTAAGTACGGTCGAGGAATTTAATTTTCTACTACCCATTTCGTACCTTGTCATAGTAGCTATAATATGACAGTCCTAGCAGCTTTCATATTGATTGTCAATGTGACAAGGTACGAATAAATAAATAATAATAAATAAATAAATATTTTTGGACATCTTTACACAAATCGACCTAGTCCCACGGTAAGCTCAATTAAGGCTTGTGATGTGGGTACCAGGCGACGATATATATAATAAGATAGATACATATAGGTACTTAAATACATAGACAGCCACGACCAAGGAACAAATATCGACGCTTATCTTAAACAACTCGGTATCTCAAAATGTGTGTTTTTTCAGGAGAGAGCTTTAAAAAAAACACAAAAAATAAGTACTCATAACTTTTTATTACAAAAACCAATTGGAAATCTTCTTTTAGCCATAGCATCCTTTTTTATTTGAGAATGCGAAATAACAAAAATAAAATTAATAAACCGTATAATCAATACAAAAAAACTCAAAAAAACACACAACTTAGACTTGTGCCAGCATAAAATCGAGTCGTAACTCAAAATAAGAATTTGTTTATGTGCATTAAAGTCACAATAGAAAAAGTATCAAGATTTTATTTTTTTCTTATGAACAATAGCGGATTATTTGTCATTAAGACAAATATTCTAAAAACATTTATATAGAATAGTAACTTATTTCGTTTTAATGTTTAAATACAATTTTTTTATATGGACAATAATGGTCTAAAATGACATGCGTCATAATAATAATAAAACTTTACAGAAATTAATGGCATATTTAAGTTTATAAGACAAGATAATGGGTGTAATTTTGTAACTTCTTGTAATTCTTTGGGCTATGTCAGTCACTTTCGTTCTTCTGCGGATCTCGTCATTCCTGATGGGATCTCGCAGAGAAACCCCGAGCATTGCCCTCTCCATCGCTCGTTGAGTGTTCCTGAGCCTCCTAATGAGTCCCATAGTGAACGACCACGTTTCAGATCCGTAAGTAATCACTGGCAACACACACTGGTCGAAGACTTTCGACTTGAGACACTGCGGTATATTGGACGAGAAGATATTGCGTAGTCTCCCGAACGCCGCCAAACCCAGTCTGGTTCGACGATTGATCTCCTTCTCGAAGTTGGACTTACCCAGCTGGACAGTTTGTCCCAGGTATACATATTCGTCAACAAGTTCGAGTGTAGAGTTTCTAACTTTCACTGGAGTTGGTATCACATGGACGTTCGACATGATCTTCGTTTTGTCGATGTTCATCTTAAGACCAACATCTTCAGAGACTCTACTGAGACCATCGAGCATAGTACTTAAGTCCTCCATGGTCTCAGCCATGACTACTATATCGTCGGCAAACCGAGGGTGAGTGATGTACTCGCCATTGATGTTAATGCCAAATCCCCTCCAGTCCAGAACCTTGAAAACATCTTCCAGTACAGCGCGGAACAATTTAGAAGAGATAACATCTCCTTGTCCTACTCCTCGCTGCAATGGAATTGGTTTCGAGTTCCGGTCCTGAAGGCGAACTGACATATTGGCGTTTTCGTACAGGCACTTCAGCACTTCGATGTACCGGTAGTCTACTTGGCACCGCTGGAGAGACTGTAGTACAGCCCACGTCTCGATCGAATCAAAGGCCTCTTCGTAGTCTACAAACGCTAAGCAGAGGGGCAAGTTATACTCGTCGGTCTTTTGTATAACTTGACGGAGCGTGTATATGTGGTCTACGGTGCTGAAACCTTTTCTGAAACCGGCTTGTTCAGGAGACTGGAAGTCGTCAAGCCTGCGTGTGAGACGGTTTGTGATGACTCTCGAAAACAACTTATAGACATGGCTCCGAAGTGTGATGGGTCTGTAATTCTTCAACAGGGTGTTGTCACCCTTTTTGAAGAACAGTACCACCAAACCCCTGTTCCATGCCTTTGGTGTTTTGCCTCTAAAGATGACGGAATCAAACATCTTTTGAAGGGCCCTAAGGACTGGTTTCCCACCCGCCTTCAGAAGTTCGGTTGTTATTCCGTCATCGCCTGGTGCCTTATTGTTTTTGAGTTGTTTGAGAGCCATCCTAATCTCGTACAGGCTGACGTTCGGTATATCTTCGGTATGGTGTCGAGTCAATTTAGCTCGTGGGTCGTTAGCTAAATTGGATATGGGTCTTCGTGTTGATGTGTACAGCTGTCCGTAAAAGCTCTCTATCTCACTCAAAAGCTCAGGTTTGGACGAAACGATCCTACCGTCCCCAGTCTTCAGCTTCGCAAGCCAGCTCTGACCAATAGACAAATCTCTCGCAAAAACCTTAGAGCCTTTGTTCCGGTCAATAGCCTCTTTAATCCGGTTGGTATTAAATTGGCGTATGACGCGGGTGATCGACTTGGAGATTTGTCTATTGAGCCGGGGATATGATGCGGCATCTTCTGGGGATTGTAGAACCATCTCACCCCTTTCCGTCATGGGATTTAGAGTTGGATCAGAGAGCCTCTTATTGCCTTTCTTCCGCTGGGTCTTAAAGAACTTTGACCCAGTGGAATGGACAGCTGACGCAAACCCGTCGTCATACTCATCCACATCCACGTCACTGGGTAGGCAATCGAAACGATTTTGCGGTTCAAGCTGGAAGCTCTCGGGGTTTTGGAGTTGGATCGGTGCTGGTCGGAGCGTAGAGCGTCTCCATAAAACTGGCTAGTAAGTGACCCTGGTGATTACGAGACCCAATCCCAAATTGCCCCACTCTCAGCTCATCATCGTTTCGCTTGCCCAATTTCGCGTTAAGGTCTCTCATAACGATGGTGAAGTAGGTTTCAGTACTGTGCATGGCTTTTGATATGTCCTCATACACAGCTTCTACCTCTTCGTCGGAGTAATGCTGAACATTACTATAGTTATTTATCGTATATGGTGACTGTACTCGTTTTGAATCAAATTATTAGTTGCAAAATTATAATGAACATGTTCTGAATTCGTATAGAATACCCTAAATTAACTTAATCTTATGTAGTATAAAAGCTCATTTCGATTAGGTAAACAAGTCAACTTTCATTATTTTCGACAACACTCGCTTATTTCCTATTAAGTTATAACATGTGTCCTTACTGTTTCACGGATAATGCGCCATCCACGAATAATTATGTATTGCACAACAAGTTACCACTGTTCCACTGAACTATTCCCAATTATGCCACTGTTTTACATAAACTTTAAGTTCTATAGTTGTGTAATTTCGAGATGTGCCATTAGTCTACAAACAAACGCAGTGACGGCGTCAATTTCTGTGGTTCAACTGGCCTATGGCCGGTCTTGCAGATAAAATGGCGTCGACTCTCCACCAATGGCATAACGGCACAATGCTGCCACAGTGCTAAAATTTTGAACTAGAACACGGGAGTCTTAGTCACGATAAACTTTAGCGTATTCCGCGCCTAGTTTTATAGTTAATTGCAAAATGGACTATTTCGAGATACCGAGTTGTTTTAGATAAGCGTCGATATTTGTGATAAATAAATACACAAATAATGCCCTCGCCGGGATTCGAACCCGGAACCTCCAGCTTCGTAGGCAGGGTCACTACCAACTAGGCTACGGAGGCTGACACGAAGGCACGAAATGGGTAGGAAATTAAATTCCTCGACTGTACGTACCGACTCGGCAATTAAACAGAAAATACACGTATCCACTAATTTAAACTAATGGTGCGACTAAATGCGAATGTCATATACATCTATCTAATACCTACCTCATCGTTTTGTCTAACATACAATGGAACCGTAAATCGTAAGCATACATGAAACCTCTAAGACCAATAGGCAAATGGAGTACTTGGTAAAATTACTGGTGTCTCCACCGTTTCCGCTGATGTCATACTTAATATGTCCCATCTCTTATCGAATATAATGTAGAACACCTCATTTGTGTCTCATATATTTATTCCGTAAATACAAGAAGCTTCCGCAAGAACGTACCATACCATGCTGTCCACACATGATATTTACGATTTCAATTACAGGCCACCGTCGGCCACTTGTCTAATTGAAATACCGATGTCCCGGGCGACCTGCGGCATTCTTACGATGGTTGTTGGTTGTGTTTTGTTTCTTTGCCAAAACAAAATAGCAACTGAATACGTAAAATACAGAGCTCGCCTATTTTTTTTTCTAATAGATAATGTAACTATTTAGGGATCGGAATGGGTGCAAAACTTTAACAAAACTTTAAAATTGACACATGGGAACACTAACCAAAAAAATACGAATATTATTGAAAAATCTGTATCCAATTTTATTCCCTATCTCGGAATCTTAAACTTACAATGTGTGGGTGTGTAGATATGAATGTTTTATGGATGTATATGCTATGTCAAGTCCACTTGACAAGTTTTGCACCAGTTTTGCACCCATAGTTCCGACCCCTAATCTAACAATTAACCCCCTTATTCATATACATCTGCTAATTTAACAAGCGACTAATGTTTGTCCCTTCCCTTCTTATCAATATGTATGTAAGACCAAAAGGAGACGTCCAATGAATAAAAGAGCTATTCAAAAAACATACAGGTAGAAATTAAGAAGTTTAGGCCCGTTTATCAATAGCTTGTAATAAAAGTGGAAGTCTCTTTTTATCGTATAGTTATTAGATAAGAACGTCTGCTTGTATTACAAGTGACAAGCTTTTGATAAACAGGCCCATTATCAAATTAATGGTGCGAAAATAAATTTTCACAGAGTGAAATTCACTACAGAAACGAGCCCCACTGGAAGGTATTTTTCAATGTTCTACTATTCATCAAGTAACGTAAGTTTACTTACCAAATAACTCTACTACTTACCGAGTATTACAACCATTATTTTAGTGGTCAATTTCTCTGAAACGTTTTTTACCAAACGTACGAAAAGAACATAAAACTGAATCTGAAGAGATAAGGGATATTTATTTACTTCTTATTCGTAAGAGGTTAGTGCGTTATTTTTATTGAGATAATCCTGTTGATTTATTGGGCAAACGTCTATGATTTATTTGAAAAGTTTGTGATTAGAATTCAGTTCTGTATTGGTCGACAGTTAAGTGGTTTGTGAGGTAGGAGGTACAACGTTTTTACATATGAAAATTATACTGAAACACCGCATGATGCGGCTTAAGAAATGGTACTGTCTTTAGAAGCAGCTTGTAAAATGAATGACCAAATAAAAACTTTACAAGATTTATAATTTATTTTTGCTCATTGTATGTTAAGGCCCAGAATTCGTGGTATTTCTCGAGTGACCACTATCATAATTACAAAACTCTACCTACCTGCAGGAATTAACTCAATAACGTGAATCAGTTATTATGAATAGTCAATGAATATGACCAGCCAAGCCAAAATCTGAAACCTACGGCCACAGATACCGTGCAGATTAAAGGCGAGGCTCAAGAGCGCATGATTAATGCCCAAGCTGCCTGCCGCGATAGTGTAAGACCTGTTATTGATGGGCTAGACCTACTTAGGTTTGGTAGTTAGTCATATGTGAGTCGAAGATCTAGAATGCTGTTTATTTCGTGGCTATTATAGTATAGCTGTTGGGGTGTAGCGGAGTGTCTTAAATCTACTGTACACTCCGCAATCTCTTCTTTAGTGGCTCCAAGAAGCTGTAGTCACAGCGGCCACACCCCGGGAAACCACGTCAGTGGGCTAAACCTTAAGAAGGGGACTACGTCCGCGCACATATGCGGAGTAGTTAACGGATGATTCCCGTTTACATAAAGTCTACGTCGATAAGCCTATGTCATATTAATATCGACGCAGCAAGGTAATGCTGAAAACCTTAAGGGCGCTTGTCAGAATCCACTTAGTGACTTGCGGCCTCTCAGCTGCACCCCGCCCTCTGCCGATCGTACCGGTTCACCGGTCCATCGGGCAACAGAGGTAGGGGCGAGTGAAGTGGACTTGCACCCGCGCAACCGCTTGTCCACTATAAACAAGTTCACGCGCAGATGACCCTAGAAATTCAACCTGGACTCGAGCAAAAAAGTCCTGCGGCGATGGGGTGTTGGCGGTGGGGTTGAGGTATCGATGTACCGAGGCTCTAGTTGACACCCTGCACGTAGGCGGCCAGGAGAGAGTGGTCGCTCCCGGAGTCGACCGAGGCGGGACTCTGAGTTCGGCAGCACGACTGGCGACAAAGCAGCCCTATTTAGGATCGCTCTGCTTTCCTCTGCACAGAGGAGGGGCCTAGAAAAGGTGGCCTAAAAATAGTCTGCCTCTCCATAACCCAGGCGTCTAACCGCGGGCGTCGGGGCATCGAATATGCGGTCGAAAGATTCAATTAAAAACGATAATGGCTAAACGACAACTTTGCATAGCTACGTGGAATGTGCGAACTTTACTGGATAATGACCGTAACCTGTGTCCAGAAAGAAAAACTGCTCTGATAGCAAGAGAGCTGGCAAGATATAGGGTCGACATTGCTGCAATCAGTGAAACTCATCTGAGCGATTGTGGAGAATTGTGTGAGCGCCTTGGCGGTTACACATATTATTGGAGCGGACGTCCTGCCGGTGAGAGAGCGGGTAATGGCGTGGGCTTTGCTATACGCAATGGCTTGGTGAGAGACCTGAGTGACCTACCGAAGGGTATTAACGACCGCCTCATGACTCTGCGCCTGCAAATAACAGATAACAAGTACGCCCATCTGATAAGTGCCTATGCTCCTACTCTTCCTTCATCGGAGGAAGATAAAGAGATATTTTACGAACAGCTCTGTCGCATTCTCAAAGGTATTCCAAAGCATGACAAGATCTTTTTGTTGGGAGATTTCAACGCTCGTGTAGGCACCGACTATGATCACTGGAATGGTGTTCTTGGCAAACATGGCATCGGGAAGTGTAACGACAATGGATCACGCCTTTTGTCGCTTTGTGCTGAATTCCATCTTGCCATCACTAACACCTTCTACCGCCTTGCTGATAAATATAAAACCTCGTGGATGCACCCAAGATCAAAGCATTGGCATCTTCTAGACTACGTCATCGTTCGCCGTAAGGACCTACGTGACGTTCTCATAACGAGAGCGATGCGTGGGGCGCTGGGCTGGACAGACCATCGTCTCATCAGATCAAAGATCCAATTACTGCTTAAAGCTCCACGGCGTGCTCCTCACAAATGCCCGTCAAAACTGTCCTTTTCCAGGCTCATTACAGCACCGGAGTTAGGTTCTGCTTTTGATTCAGCCTTTATTCAGAGTGCTCCGCAGACCGAGTTTCTAACAACAAATGAAGAATGGCGATCGCTTGCGAGTGCTCTTCATGCCTGTGCCCTTGAAACTATCGGAAAACCAGAGAAGAAACACCAAGACTGGTTTGATGCCTCAGACGATAGCATCAGAATGCTTGTTGAAAGGCACAGACGTGAACTAAACTTAAAATCTGCGGGCACTCCTTCTTGTAAAGAGGCTCAACACAACCTGAGATCTAAGGTTCGCGAACTGAAGGAGAAGTGGTGGAAAGAGAAGGCTGCCGAGTTGCAGCACTGTGCCGACACTCATCAGACTGGGAAGTTCTTTGAAGGAGTACAAGCCATTTTTGGACCCCGTGTTCGCAAAACCGCTCCAATATACTCAAAAGATGGGCAGCACCGAGTTACAGATAAAGATGATGTATTAAAGCATTGGGCTGAACACTTTAACTATGTTTTAAACCCCGATGCGCTCAGTGCTAACCTGTCTTACATCAACACGCTTGAAGATGTACCAGTCTGTCATGAGCTAGATGAGCCACCAACTTTCGAGGAGTTTGTGAGCGCTGTAAAACGTCTCAAAAATTCAAAGGCACCCGGTTTAGACCAACTTCCTGCTGAAGCCTATAAATATAGTGGAAAAAATATCCTAACCACCTTGTACCATCTTATTCTTAGAGTGTGAAACACTGAACAAGTGCCACAGGGCTGGAGGGATGCGGTAATTTGTAAGCTGTACAAAGGGAAAGGAGATGTCTCCGATTGCAGTTCTTACCGCGGCATACCGCTTCTCTCATGTGCTGGTAAAATCCTGGCTCACATTATTAACATCCGCCTGAGTAAACTAGCAGAACAACACCTCCCGGAAAGTCAGTGTGGATTTCGCCCTGGCCGCGGTACCATTGACGCTATCTCTGTAGTACGACAGCTACAAGAAAAAAGCCTAGAGCACCAACGGCCTCTCTACATGTGCTTTGTGGACCTGGAAAAGGCGTTTGATAGAGTCCCACGCGAAGCCCTTTGGCTTGTTCTTCAGAAGTCTGGATATCCAAAAAAGTTTGTAAACCTGATCCGCCAATTCCATTTTGGTATGAAAGCACAGGTTCAACATGAAAGCAAACTTTCTGAGGAGATCCAGATTACAAGCGGAGTGAAGCAGGGATGTGTCATGGCACCCACACTCTTTGCAATTTATTTTTCAGTTGTGATGAGAGACGCTTTAAAGTCTTGCAGCAATCAAATCCAACTTAATGTGAGAACTGACAGGGGTGTTTTTGACTTATCAAGGTTCAGGGCAAAATCTAAAGTGCAGAAAATGTCTATCTTGGAAATACTTTACGCTGACGACGTCTGCCTTATGTCAGATGATATGGCGCACCTCCAAAGCTACATTGACGCACTAAATAACTCATGTCAGCAATTCGGCCTGGTAATAAGTGCTACCAAAACGCAACTTCTCAAACAACCACCACGAGGAGTAGAATGTGACTCAACACCACTGTATCTAGGAGGGAAACCACTTGATGAAGTCGGTTACTTTAAGTACCTTGGGAGCACAATCCGGCATGATAATACCCTAGCTTCGGAGTTACCATCGCGCATTGCAAACGCAGCTGCTAATTTTGGCCGACTCAGTGATCGTGTCTGGAGATCTCACGATCTTAAGCTTGAGACCAAGATAAGCGTCTACAAGGCCCTAATCATCCCCATCCTACTCTATGGCGCAGAAACATGGTGCCTTTATAAGGCAGACGTCAAGAAACTAGACACCTACCACCTAAGATGTCTAAGATCTATACTCAGGATTAAGTGGCAAGACCGCATCCCTAATTCTGAGGTTTTGCGTCGCTCCGGGATGTACGGCATGGAGGCGCTTCTTATGCAGAGACAGCTCAGATGGTGTGGGCATTTCCTTCGAATGGACGATCGTCGCTTACCTAAAGCTGTGTTTTACTCGGAGCTAGCAGAAGGTAAGCGGAAGCACGGCGGTCAGCATCTTCGAATTAAGGACGTACTCAAACGACACCTTAATGCCTGCACAATCGATCCTGTGTGTTGGGAAGGACTCGCTGCGAAACGGTCATCTTGGAGGTCTACCATCTTTGACTCCATCAAGGCATTTGAAGAAAACCGCTTGCTAACCTTGGATGAGAAACGTCAGGCTAAAAAACTCAAACCCAAACCCTCCTACGCGTATACATATAACGCAGCCGGTCAGCTCTATTGCCATGAGTGCGAAAGAGTTTTTAAGACTAAGTTTGGCTTGGCCAGCCACATCAGGGCTCATGAAAGGAGAAATCCTTAATTTCTATGGTCGCCGTCATCGAAATCGATGAGGAGGACTATATAGCTGTACGATGCATTCTCATTGAATGCTGGCGACTTTTCTCACGACTGTGTCAGTGGTCTGCCACCCCCTCCCTTTTGCTACTGATACTATACAGTGTACCCGTTGGTAACCCAAGAAGAACAAATCACGTATTTTTGGCTGCATTTAGAGACTATAAATTCATATAAAATTATCTGGGTTTGTCTTAGTTTCAAATATAATTATGGTGAAATAGGCTACAGATTTGTATGATGTGAGTATTATGCTAGAATTAATAAAGCCTCTGTTACGACTGGAAATTAGACAATCTAGGTCCTATTGTTCGAAAAAAAAACATTAGATGATATTTTTAGATGTTTACTCTTAAATATAATATAATAAGTACGTCCAGAATAAATTATGTAATATAAAAGTGCTTACTATTCATAACATCTTAAGCCATGTAACTATTATGACTACTTAACTTATATTATTGAGTCTTAAACTTACAAGTGCCACCGCAATACGCATTGGTTGCATAAGGCCGTTACTGCATACATTGTCAGACAAAGCAAGTTACGGCCAAGTTAACCGGCGGGAGCTGTTAACAGGAATTCAATTATAACTTTATTCCTTATAAGACAAAGAGTAGCTGTGATAACAGATGCGTTCCAATAAGATAAGGTACTACTAAAAATATACGTTCTTATAAGAAACATGTAAATGTATTTTCAAAAGTGTACAATTTATGTATATTATACAGTTTCGGAAATAAAGACCGATAAAAAAAAAAACATTTTTATTATATTCATTAATGTTCTTCTCGTGTAACAAAGTCTATATACAATGCTTTTTTTTTATTCCCGTTAAATTTAAGGGAAGTTTATTTGAGATCAAATATAATTAATTCCTAGAGACTTAAGAAACTAGCGTCTTAACATAACTATTACTGTTATTGAGTTTTAATGTAACCTGTAAACAAGGAATATACAAGTCACTCAACTAGCGAAAAGCCGCTTACATTAGTATCAAGCCTATGTGCTGGTAATTTCGCTCTTTCATTGATTCTATTTCATAGTCAAAGCCTGTATTCGGGCAAAAATTATAAATTTATTTATTTCAATAATGCTATTTGAACAATGATTGTATTTTATAATGTCAATGATTAGGTAGTTTATCCTGAAAACGTAGAGTGTGACCACATGCTAGCTTTTTGATCAGTATCGAACGGTTAGTTAGCTCAAGATCATCCCTTGTCCTTCTCTCAATGTGTCCCTTCTCGGTAGGTCACTGCTGGTCATTTTCTTGAGCTGTAAATGTAAATAAAAGTCTTAATTAGATTTCATTCTAATACGAATAAATAAATATCAATCCATTACAAAACAATTTTAAGACGATGCGATGTCAACATTTACTGTACATAAGAAAACTTTTGAAATAATTTTTCGTGTAACTTCTGCATGTAACTAATCTTTAGATATCCCTAACGGCACACATCGCCCAGTTGAATCATAACCTGAGTCCGAGATCGCTTCCAGTTTAACTCGCGTCGTCTTGCCTTGAGTGCTAAATGTACACGAGTTTCAAGTTACAAACTATAAGCGTTCAGCGCTTTACATTATAATCAGACCATCGTTAGTTTTTTTACAGGGGAGAAAGTCGATTTATATCCTGCGTGCTAATAATAAATCCAATTTTTCAAAGACATCTTTTAACCACGATATGTTTAGGTATAGTAGCGTATACTCAAAAAATAAAATTGGAATCCTAGGCCACTCTAGAACCTTGTCAAAATGACATATAGTAAAGGATTTCTTAGAATTTGATTTAACGCGCCACTTTGACATGGTTACTGAGTGGACTAAGGCTCCAATTGGGTGACTGTACCTACATATCAATCATACGAAATCCTGAGCGTAGGGCGTGAGTGGACAACAGTTAAACATAACTAACTTATGTGGAAAATATAAGGCAGCAATTACACTTGGGAAACATGGGGAATGATCCCCGCATGCGAACATTGTCGGTTGCCTGGAAACCTCGTAGTTTGATACGGCGACCGCATTAGGCAGACGACCAAGTGTGATTGCCGCTTTTTTTATGAAATATATATTTGTCGGAGGGACAGCCGAGAACGGGGGGGCGAATATTAAATTCCTAGCTACTGATCGTATCTACTTACAAAGGTGTATACTATGCATGGACGCACATAATTAAACACAAGGTAAATTACAATCTTTTATTATACTGGTTCACAAATGATAAACCTCTGTCGTGAGAAGAACCAGCAAGAAACTCAGACGGTCTTACATTTTCTAAACTTTAAATAATCACAACAAGTACACACTTAAAACAAGACTATTTACAACACTATAAACTATACTGATAGAAAACGACTGGAGAGTTATAAGCTTGCGTCCATGCATCATTTACTCAACCCTGGAATGCTTTATTCCAACTCTAAATCAAGAATGAATCCCAGAACACTGCGCTAGTGACCTTTTATACCATCCGCTCACAAACTACTGCTTCATAGGCGGGTAGATCTCAACATGACGTTTAATGTCTACCTGCATGGACCAAGCAAAGAACATCTCAAGCAAAACATTGCTTATCGTTTTCTAGATTTTATCACTCTTAACAAATTAAATGTAAACATTGCAAATAAGACTATTCAGACGTTCGATGACTCGATATGTCGTACACGTCTGCGCCAACTGAAGCATGTCTCCGACACGGCCATACTGACAAGACAAGCGTCCTCGCTTGTATCTGAAACAAACACGTACACCAGTAGTATTTGTTACCACTCGGTCACTCCTGACCAAATTATCTGTCTACGTAAAATCATCTCAACTCAAGAAAAATAATTTTAATTTAGGATCATTTATGGTCAATTAATTACCACCAATTTCAAATAAAAAGCAAACAACTATCATCTGGCTTTCGTAGCCACATTTTACGTAAAACATTACAGAAAACTTTCGGAAGAATATAATCTCATTAGTGACCTATTGACTATCACATAACCACATACATTACGCGCATCCCTAAGGGATCGCCGATTCAACCCTATGACACTACGGTCTCTAAAACGCTACCTCCGCCAGAGCCTGTCGCGCACCGCGTACCCACGGACTACTCACAGGCAGACACAACGGGCTACGGCTACGATCAAGCCTCTGGTACGGTCGACCCATTCTGACCTCAATACATAATGGGATAGAAATGACTACTGTTACATTTTACGAAATAAAATTTGAAACAATTTTACACACGATCATTTCACACTCCTCTTCTAAAACCTGTTAGAGCATCGTAGGAACATCTTACAATCGTCAATGTGACTCTATACATATCCACCACTTTAGCAAGGTACGCAGGTATACTACCAACAGTTATCAGAAATACTGTAAGCAAACTCATCGTCCACGACCTCAGCAATGTACACAGAAAAACAATCTACAGTCATCAACATGTCACAAAACACCCGCTATCCGAGTAAAGTACACGGACACATCTATAACCTTCAGCGCAGTCACTGACTGACCTGAGTTTAATTGACTGACCTGAGTTAATATTAATAAAGCAAATTATAAAGTTTGCAAGAACACACTAACTCTTAACAACATTGTTGGCAAGCTCATCATCCACGACCTTAGCAAGGTACGCAGGAATACCATCTACAGTCACCATTAATACTGTAGGAACACTTCATCTACGACCTCAGCTAGGTACGCAGGAACACTGTCTACAATCATCACATGATTGTACGGAAACCATCCACAGTCACCAAACTGACTGTGGGCATACTCTGAAGCCAACCAATTACTTTGCCCAACATACGATTTACAACATTCGTCATCACGTTTGGGATTTTGATAAGACAATGTCAAAAATCATGCCAGTATTTAGGCAATTAACACCCCGGCTCATTTTTACCCCCAGAACGTAACGGTATACCAAAAATTCACATCTATCATCACGTCATCAAATATCACTCAGTTACATTTCTTGAAAACCAAGTTCAGTTTTGCCAATTAAAAGTCAAAATGATTTAAACTAAAGAGTCAATCCCTCGACTCAAACAAAAACGTAAGTTACTCAACCAGGTTACAAAATAACCATGCACCTGATTTAATTTCTGTCCATGGGCTTGTTAGGATCCAATAACCCATCAGAAGTTAATCATTTCAGCCGCGTAAGTGCTACTCCTCGCAAAGAGTATACTGCACATAAAAAGCAGTCCACGTGCACACCTTTTACATGCTCCGGAACTTCTGATGCGATTATTAGATCACGCTCAATCCATCGGACTTGCTCTCAGTCCATTGAAAGCTCAAATGACATAAGAACTCATTAAATTTAACAATTACCCTTGTCGCATTTAAAGTAGTTAATAAAAAATTAAATGCCGCAATTCAGTATCATATTTTCTTTAGGTACTCATTTAATCAACAAAGAGAATTAAAATCAACTTCATTAACATTTGAAACAGACTAGCCAGTCTATCTATGTACTTACTACTTTACTAGCTAGCAACCGACATAGTTCTACAATAGTAAAAATGAAACACTTCACTTCAACAAAAACAACAAGTGGGTTGCAGTACTCACAGCAGTTACAATACTCCAGATGCTACACCGAGCAATAGAGTCTTAACAACCACCTCCATGGCTGTCGGACAATCAAAACGCATTGACCACTTACACCATTAAACCAAACGCACGCCACTCACAGTCGTGGCCGCACTGAGACGGAAAAATAGATCCGATTTTACACCTACGACTACGAATGATAAATGGTGTATGTAGTCCGAGAAAACTGAACCCAACAAAAATGTAAAAAGTTTCATTCCACGATTGCAAACTATACGATTGCAAACTATAATGACTAATTCTAGTACCCACCATTTTAATTGAACTAAGGTAGTCAAACTGAAACTATTGACGGTCCAAATAATAAGAAATGATTATCATCATCATCACCATAACCACCATCATCATCACAATAACCATCATCATCATCATCATAATAACCATCATCAACATCATAACCACCATCATGATCATAACAACCATCATCATCATAACTACCATCATCATCATAACCACCATCATCATCATAACCACCATCATCATCATAACTACCATCATCATCATAACCACCATCATCATCATCACCACCATCATCATCATCATCATCATCCTATATCAGAAATTGTTAAAATAAATTTCAATGCGTTTAATAAAACTTTAATAAAGTCTTCAATAAACTTGCGTAACCTTACGTTATCGCTGTCTAATTTAGTTTTAATGTTGCATTTCTTGCTCAAGTTTTAACTCTATAGAATTGAAAGGGTAGAAGCCCTCGATGACTCAACAACATTAGCTCCGGGCTCAAATAGCTCAACAAAATGTGAACTCCTCACCGGATTGACAACGTGTCTACACCACGCGCTGCACCACGTGTTCACGGTAGGCAGCAGCGACACCAGCCATCAGCCTCTGCCGCGCCGTGGGGACATGATGACAGCAATAACTTGCAGGTCGGCAGCTCGCTCTAATTCACCATGTTGAACTGTAATCATCAAATTGTACGGTATCAGTTTTATCACAGAGATAATTTGCATGCAAACTCGCAACTTAACCTGATCACAAAAGCAAAAAGTTGAGGTTAGGGTATTGGTATCTTTTTCAATTTGTATTAAAATAATAATGGGCTTCACTTTACTACAACCAAGTTAATCTCGCAAATAATAAAACGTTTTTGATAACACAAAAACTTCACGCTAAAATAGAAATGCCAAACTGTAATTTTTTTTAATTTAGTGCTTCGAATTTTGCATTAAAACAATTGGAACGAAACCTGTCCTTTTATTTCCATTGCTCCAAAAGTAACTCCCGAAGAGCTGGAGTCTTCATTCTTCTTCATTTCTTGGACATTTCACAAGAAATTGTGGTAGTTTCATCGCAACAGCATAGTCATCCTGAACGGAACTTCTGGCTACTATAAACGTGTTGTTCTTGAAATTGTAACATTCTGAGCTCGTTTCATCACCATAACATAGTCACCGGTGTCATCACGAAACATTCTGTAACATAAATTTCACACGCATAGAAAACTTAAAAAAACAGGCAAAAGAAATCTCTAATCAATTTTTGGTAGACCACAAAACAAAACCACGGGTTACCAGCCCGTATTTCAGAACTGCTAGTATTTCAAAAATCAGAAAAGTAACAAGTATGAGCCATGATATTCTTTGAAATTATTTAAATTACTGTTTTTTTTTTGTGACGTGGGTGGGGTACCTACCCACACGTATTGCAACAATAGAAATTCCATAAAAAAACTAACCTTTCATTTCAAACCTCATTCTTTACGTGTGGTACATTTACCATCACCACTTATTGTAGGCGATTAGTCAACATCCCACTTTCTGATGTCAGAAGGACAGCCGAGAACGGGGGGGCGAATATTAAATTCCTAGCTACTGATCGTATCTACTTACAAAGGTGTATACTATGCATGGACGCACATAATTAAACACAAGGTAAATTACAATCTTTTATTATACTGGTTCACAAATGATAAACCTCTGTCGTGAGAAGAACCAGCAAGAAACTCAGACGGTCTTACATTTTCCAAACTTTAAATAATCACAACAAGTACACACTTAAAACAAGACTATTTACAACACTATAAACTATACTGATAGAAAACGACTGGAGAGTTATAAGCTTGCGTCCATGCATCATTTACTCAACCCTGGAATGCTTTATTCCAACTCTAAATCAAGAATGAATCCCAGAACACTGCGCTAGTGACCTTTTATACCATCCGCTCACAAACTACTGCTTCATAGGCGGGTAGATCTCAACATGACGTTTAATGTCTACCTGCATGGACCAAGCAAAGAACATCTCAAGCAAAACATTGCTTATCGTTTTCTAGATTTTATCACTCTTAACAAATTAAATGTAAACATTGCAAATAAGACTATTCAGACGTTCGATGACTCGATATGTCGTACACGTCTGCGCCAACTGAAGCATGTCTCCGACATATTTTTTATATTAGAATTATTGCTTCATTTTATGACACGACTTGGTTTCAAAATTTGTACCTACGTTCGACTTTGTTAACACTAAATAACTTGAGTCGAAAAGTTTACATTTACTGAAATATATTTACCTACATAATTTACATTAGTATGGTATATATTATGATTTTTTTTGTCATTTTTCGCTTTTATAGCAACATAAGTATTAGTAAACCCATTGCTAAAATTTAACCTACAATACCACTTTATCTATCTTTGTTTTATACAAACAAACTGCTTTTAGCCCATAAGCTCATAACTTGGACCACTCATAAATACTCAAATTAATTGCTCATGAGACATGAATCTGTCGATTGATTCCGGAGAAGAGCCGTAAGCGGGTAAACGTCTTGTCGAGGATATTTACGGCGACACTAATCTGAGATTGTACACGATTTATTATTCAAATACGTCTTGTTTTTATGGTTTGCCCGAACATGAATGAGTATTTAGTCAGCCGAATTCGAATAAAGTATCAATCATTCGTAATTGTAATTTAGTATTGTGCTTTATTCGTTTAATTTGTTAGAAATACATAATGATTGATTTCGTTCTTTTATGTACAAAAGAGCACATAGTTATGAAAATATCTGTTCTTATTAGGCAGTATACCTAGATGCAGTAAATACACAAATAATATGTTAAATACTTTTTGAAACAAAAAGTAATCTAAATAAAAGTTGCATAAGTGCATAAAAAACCTTTGACAAAAAAAAACAATTCGCTGACAGCAAATCAGATGTCACACTCCACCATGGTCACACTGATATATACAGCACAATACCATAACCACCGCATAATGATAATTGAAAAATCCATTGCGTAAAAGCATCAAGAGCTATTTTTCTATGGCCAATTCTAAAGTGTGAGGGTTTTTTTAATCCACCACCTACTTTACACTTGCTAAGTGTCAATCTGATTGCTTTGTCAGTGTGTTTTGGAGCGAAAATATCATTTATTGCACTGCTATTGAGTTGCAGTGGGCAGAACTGATGAGTCCGCTTGAAGCGCTTTTTGGAACCACAAACTGCGCTTTTTCTTGCTCAACAAAACTATTTCCTTTACCTGACTAGTTGATAAATCAATAAATCAGATTTACTTATTGATAGTGTAGGTCTGTTAACTGTTGAATAAGTTGAAAGTTCCTTCCACACATGTGTCATTCATTAGTTTCATTACCATTAATATACAAAAAAAATATCGAATCAAATATCCGCAAATACTGATTTCTATAGATTACTCACTCTGTCAGCCTCCGTAGTTGGTAGTGACCCTGCCTACGAAGCTGGAGGTTCCGGGTTCGAATCCCGGCAAGGACATTATTTGTGTATTTAATCATCACAAATATTTGTTTGTCTATGTATTTAAGTATCTATATGAATCTGTCTATTATACATATATATCGTCGCCTAGTACCCACATCACAAGCCTTAATTGAGCTTACCGTGGGACTAGGTTGATTTGTGTAAGATGTCCCAAGATATATTATTTATTTATTTATTTTTATTTAATGGGAAGCACTATAGTCTTCCCAAGTAGGATCTTGAAAGCTACGTTTAGCCTTTATATCTAATTGCCATGAAAGCAATAGAGTAGATACCTGTTGAGCTGTGAAGAAGAATTGGAATTAAACACTACAATTAGATTATAGAGGCTAAAATGGCTCAGCGTATACATATTATTATTAATGTAAAATATAAACTACCTAGTTATATTTATTATAATAAATAAATTTGTTATTTTTTTAAGGTAAAGGTCACCTTCACACAATTTTTTTTGTTTTTAATGGTAGATGAAAATCATCGTCGGTAGATAAAAATGCCCATGAGTCCCATGACAAATGAGAATGACACAAGTCAAAAAATCGCTGCAGCGCTGACTGGTACATTCTCGCGCGAGTGGTTTCCAGTGACAAGTGATTTCAAAAGAGGGATTACTATTCTTTGAACAACTGTATTGGGATTAATTTTTGGCGTCCGTACGTCAAGACATCTGTTCAATTAGGGTAGATAATCGTAGTAAATAGAAACCCTTAGTTTACCCCTAGTTCAAGTGTAAAATTAGCAACTAATTTAGTACCTATCCAACTTGTAGTTTTGGATTGCTAACTTTACATTCCTTCTATATCGTTCCTGTATACCAGTGAACAAATACAAAAATAAACAATTGAACATAATTTATCAGAAAGTGATCAACTCCAATTTTTGTCACTCTGATTTAAGTTTTAACATATATTATTGAGTTAGGTCGCTTTCTGCATTGACAACAAATCGAAGTTGGTGGTTTTCTGCATAAATATGGTTAATTACAAGACGGTTTAATTGAAAAAAAGCATACGACAGCGTCAAAAAATTTTACAATGATTATTGATATGCCTAGATTATTATTGTTTTGTTTGCTTTTAAATCTTTTTATTTAATAAATTAATGCGTATAATGTGTATTTTGTGTTATATTTTGAGTATGATTTTAAGTTAATGTTATAGATCGAAAATAGGTATTTTAATTTTGACATGAGTTCCAGTTCCACAACATTAAAGTAATTGAATTAGAATTTATTGAGTATAATCATTTAATCAAACGTTATCATCACCACGAATCTTCATTGCACGAGGACGTATGTGTTTTATAAAAGACCGACAAAGATCACGGCTATGTGTTTGTCTATCAAACACTTAGCTCCGATATCGGAACGAGAGCCTAATTGCGTTTGTACAACGACCGGGTAAACATGGTGGAATGAAAGTGTTGTTTTGTTTCGGTTTTGAGAGGCTAACAATCCTCTCTGTTTATTTCTTTTGCGGACGTATTAAACATATTAAAATATTATCGAACCGGGTTAGTACGCGTCGGGTTTTGGCTGAGGGTGCTCCGGGCGAGGACCCTCTTAATGGGTCGAAACATGTCGAGCAATCATCGACTTGATCGACGTGAGTAACCCAGTTCAATAATATTTTACAATGCATCATAATTAATATTCATTTCAGCATTTAACGCAATATAAAAGGTAGTCATAGATTGGATTAATTATCCTTAAGACGCAAAGCTAAGGTACCATAAGATCAAGTTACATTAGACCCAGGGGTTAATATTACCCACTTGAAAGGACCGTTCAATTTTTTTTTTAACAATCAAAATGACATTTGACGATTTTACCTAAATCTGCTAACCAAATAACTTTTGTATTAAATCAGTTATGGTACATAAGATGATACAAAATAATTAGATAATAAAAATAAACCATATAAATAACACTTAATTAAAACTAACAAATTAAAACTAAACCCAAAATCAATTATTAATTGAATAATATGGATATTTTTGGGTGGGTATTTAACTACATACCGACCTTTTGAACACTACAAGGTTCGTGGTCTACAGCTATGCTATTCTCTTTCACACATTCGACGCTGCGTTCGTCAACGAGCTCGACGACGAGACAGCCTTGTCTAAAATCCTAGCTGTTTTATTTGACATTAGGAATCGAGGTTGTGGGCGAGTTCGTCGCTGTTTTTCGTTAGAGAATACGAAGTTCGTACATTAAACGTCAAACTCTCGACGCAGTGTAGTTCCAGCTCACGCCGCATTCGTCGCCGAGCACTAGTGTCGTTTGAAGTACATTAGTGAATACCATTTTTAGGCCAGACGCTACCGCAGCGCTGACAGCAAGGCGGTTTCCTTAGTGAATAACACTGCAGGTGAAGGATTCGAAACAACGGGATGTTGTCAAAGCGCGTTAATGCGATATCCGTTAATAGTACATTACTATAGAGGACGGTAAACAAAGGGTTACAGACCAAGTAGATATTATCTGGCCGAAGGAACTGAGGCCAGATAGGGATACGCGGCCTGGAACCTTGTTTCTTGCCGAGATTTGTATACCTAGTACTTTTCTCAAACTTGAGACGACATGAAACCAACTGATTTCGCCGAACCATGCTATTTAATTTGTATATTTTACCAGTATCTAGTATCCACAGTATCGAATAATATTAAAAGAAAAAAAACATTTAATCATTCCTAATTTTCGGGCCTAAATCTGTTTGAGGTAACCTTTTACCTGGTGATATTGACATTCGTTCTAAGGTTAAATTTTCTGTGGCTGAATGTTAAGACCTAGTGTCACAATTTGACGTTTCAAAACAAATGACAGTTTGTTTACAGGTCTAGGTGTGAAATAAATATATGATAACTCTTTACATATCATCTTAGCACATGACACCGGATACGTAGTATTTTCGGGTTTAATTTATAATAAGTAACATTAACTTTCCGTAGCAAGTTTATAAAAATTGTTTTATTTCAAAAGTAATGGAGCCATTACACGAGTCCATTTTGTTTTACATACGTATTGCAGTATTACAGTATTTCTATCATACTGCATCAATCAATTAAAGTCATCATAAGTTTAATCAAAATCACTTAAAACAAACGGCAGCGACAAATGTTTACAATCAAAAAGCCATCACAAACCTTTTTGGACAAATTCATTTTTAATTCTATAATTGCAGGCTCCTCCAAATTACCATAATGGCGTCAAATTAAATATGATCACGTGACAAATATGTCAAAGTGACAGATGCTGGGCCACCTAAGTTAGAATTATTATAGTGTAACATATCATTTCTACTTGGAATCATGCCATACACTCCTATTGAAACGACTAAAGGTTTAAAATAGGACAGGTCTTTCAAAAGTAAACTGCAAAAGAAAATGTACCAATGGGGGTCAGATGAGTGTGTCATTAATTTATTACGTAGTTGTTTTAAAATTAGCTTCTAGTTATAATTGCATAGGATAGTCCGTTTACGCTATTATTACATAAATGGGGAGGAGATCAGATATTGAAATTAATGATTTTGAGCTACATGCAATAGTATACACATCACAAACTAGATTTTTATGTTCGAGATGTACATTTTCGCACGGTAAAGGTTCTTATACCTATATCTATCTCTAGATTAAACAAACTATCCTACATAATTGTATAGATGAATTAAGAAATAATAATTATTGTATGGGTGCTTTAGTCATAACCTATGACTTTAAATTTTGTAACATGGTTTTGTTTACGCACTTTCTTAACATACTGTCTACCAGTTAACCATTGGCTGAGGCATTTTTTTTTGGTGCAATATTCTACAACGTAGACGGGCAGACGATATATGATGTCGATGAGTATATCTATTTGGGCCAGTTAGTCTCTTTCAGCAACAGGCAGGAGAAGGAAGTTGAACGCCGTGTTCAAAATGCCTGGAAGAGCTACTGGTCCATGAAAGAGCTAATGAAGGGCGACCTTCCAATGTCACTGAAGCGCAAACTAGTCGACATGTGTATCCTGCCCGTCCTAACCTACGGTGCCCAAACATGGTCTCTCACCGAAAGTCAGAAGTCCAAATTGAAGGTCTGCCAGCGAGCAATGGAGCGCAGCATTCTAAGTGTAACGAGAATGGATCGCATCCGGAACACTACGCTGCGCTCCAAAACACGCATAGCTGACGTGGGTGAGAAAACTGTCAGGCTAAAGTGGGATTGGGCCGGTCACGTCTACCGCATGCATCCAGAAAGGTGGGCTATTACAGCCACCAAGTGGATGCCGCAAACTAGGCGGGGACGAGGCAGGCCCAGGCGGAGATGGCGGGACGACCTGGACGCCTTCGCCAACAATTGGCCAGACTTGGCACCGAACCGGGAGCTGTGGAAATCTGAGGGAGAGGCCTTTGCCCAGCAGTGGGACACCCCTACAGGCTAGGAAAAAAAAAATTCTACAACATTAATTGTAATAAAAAAGTGAAGTACCTGAATTGCAGGATTCTGTTTTAAGACACCCAGCTAGCTGGTTAAATTTGTTTCCTACTACTTTATGGTGTATGTTACAGAAAATATGAAAATATGTTAGTCACTAATATATTTTATTTCTGAATAAACGTTTATTATATTATAAATAAACTACTCATGAAAAAACAAGCAAAAGTAAATAAAAAAAGTAGAAACATTGTCTAGGATACATGGAAAAAATAAAATGAAAATATTACTATTAACTTATAATAGCAGTAATATTCAGTATAAATATCCGGAGTGGAGTCAAGTGGATTAGGCATCAGCTGCGAAAGCTGAGGACGTGGGTTCAAGTCCCACCTCCGGCGTTTATAAATTTCCATATTTTGTCTTTAGTATATGACATCTAATATTTCAATTTATAAATGCAGTCTGCCCTGATAATAAGTGATGATATTTTGCATGATCGAATAACACTTAGAGTAGTAAATAATGCAATAATAACAAGTTACACAGCAGTAAACCACCGGTATCTGTTTCACTTAATTAAATGAAGACCATCGCGTGACTGCATGAAAATAAATACTCTTGCGATGTACGAAATGGCGAAATAACAAGCATTATTAGTAATAAGGGACATGTGTTTCGAGGGAGAGATAAATATTTCAATGCATATACAAATTTAATAGTTGTGTTGGAATTTTTCAGGTGATTAATGAGTCTGATGCCCTCTATAAGTTATCCGTTAGTTTTAACTTAAAAACTATAACAAATTAACAATAATTATAAAAATCTGTAAAGAACACATTATATATTTACAAAGTTTAAAATATTACATTTAACAATGCTTGTTTATTTTAAGCAAAATTCTTTTCTGCCTTTCCTTCGGGAATACTTGCAAAAACTTAATTTAATTAGAAACAAGAAAGCCATCAGCATCACTGTTATAATGACAATACAACAAAAGATTGTCCTCCCCTGCCACGGATATACAAATTATAATTAATTAACCGGTCACCTAATGTTGCAGACCCCTGTCCACTCGGAACTGGTGCGAATTATATAACCCCGAACCAACTGTGCTTAACCCGCCCTTGTGCTGCGGTAAAAGTTACAAGAAAAGGAGATTTTACATAGCAATAAAGTACCTAACAAAACTACCCGTTTCTTTATTCGAAAGAGATATTATGATATAATAAACATAACATATTACCAAACTGGAAATAAATTCCTTACCCACATTTTTTCCTGTTCCATATTTTAAATTTGAGCAACATTATTTAAAAAAGATGTGCAAACAAAATGTTGATTACAAACGTTTTAAAATTAATTCACAATCCAGATTCACTTTTGTAACCGACCGTACCAAATTGCGTAATTAAATGGTTAATAGGTAGTTGCTCAATATTGACTTCAAATGCAAATTCTTGTAAATTGAACCATCTAGTTAATGTTCATAGCATAAGCGAAGAGAGAAAAGCACTTACAGTAATTAGATTGCGGAAAACGCTTGGACTTTGCCACGATCAACTCGCCGATACAGGCTGATGCAAAAATAATTTTATTGAAAGAATAGTTGAAAATTGAAATTTACTATAACTTATGTTACTAAATTATAAATATTAGAAGTCATATATCAAAGAAAAACGACCAAGATCACCTAATGTCCAAGGTGGGGATCGAACCCACGTACTCAGCTTTCGCGGCTGATGCCTGTACCCCTCGGCCACTCGGTCTCGCAATACGTTATGTTACTAAGTTCGTATTTTAGTAAAAAAAGCATTCAACTTTTATTAACAAAAACAACGTAATGTATATTGAATTTTACCAAACGCCCGTGCAAGTATCTAAAATAAATAATAAATAATTAATGGCACAAAGTATTATCTGCGTTAAGCGTAGAATCCACAAGCATGTTCCAGCAAAGCAGCAAAATGAAGTAGCAGTACTTTATCTAATTTAAAAGCTTGGAACCAAAAACAGAATTTAAACACACAAAATTAGAAGCAAATTACCACTTAAAGTTAAATACTAGTTCTATTCAATTCCCTCCGTGCCAAAAGCAAGGTAAACACGAAATTTAGATTTATTTAAGTTGAAAGCGTTCCCTGAAAATTGTCTGTCCGTATAACTAGTTAATTAAATGCCAGCGCAGAGCCTTTATTCCGTGCACGTCGGTTTCTCGGATTAAATAATTGAATATTGTACGAAAACAGAGTTGTGGGTTTTTGTATGTAACTGCTACTTCGTTTCCGTAAAATATGGACTGCATATGAATTTATCAATTGACTATTTTCATTGCAATACTATGATATTGTCAATAAAAACATTGAATTTCTTCTATAGATATTGTTTCCTCAAATTAAGTACAAACCAACCTCTTATTGCATTATGTTGGGTGTTTCTAGAATTATTACATAATTCCGCATATTTATAAAAAAGACCCCTCCCGAGTACTTTTTAAGCGTTTTGACCATAAATGTTACATTAATGAAATTAAACAAACGCTTGGCAACAATTACGCAGATGATGAACAAATACATGATGATGGAAATTATAATTTCAAAAATATTAAGGACCTTCTACTAGATGTTACCTACATCTGCTACGAGAGTGCAATCGATCGCAAACACAAGCTAGTTGCTACTAAAAGCTGTTAAAATTATAACCAAATTGCAAGAATAATCACCCTATATCGCCGCTATATCAACGTCCCTCGGGAGGTATTACCGTCCATCGGCAATTCCACCTTTTTTGCCGTAAATCTAATTTATTTGTATTAGTTGATGACTTATACATGTCTACCGGACGACCGTATAACTCTTTCGTTTGAATAATGACACGAGAAGAAGTAGTTTTGATAGTATGGTAAATTTTACTGTAAATTAGACAAAATGAGATTCAGTTACTCTGTAACTCATGCGACGGCTAGGTATCTACTAATTTGTGCAACATCTATGATTTAAAATGGTGATTGGTGCTTAAAATAATAAAAATCATAGGATATTACAATAATAATGTGCATAAACTCAGTCGATTTGGTAACAAAATGCTTCTACGTAAGTATATAAATAGTTCAAAACATTTAACTAAACATAGACATGAATTTTACACTCGTTTATTTTAATGTTGTAATAATCACACAGAAATTATTAAACATAATATCGAGCTGAATAGCTTAGTGTAACCATTTATATACTCGTAATAATTTAACTAATTTTATTTGCTTATAGAAAATCATCTGGATTACCTGAATGCTTAGCCAAGTTGCCAATCGCTAGCACTTAGAAGCGTACCGTAGTTTTCCGACACTGTCACTCTTTCGTATTAGTGCGACAAAGACAGTTAGCTGCCTTTCGCTTACGATTGACGATTAACTGGAACTAGAATTAAAATACCGACTTGTTTATCCAATAATATATATAAAAAAATGCTTTTCTTGCTTAACTAATTGCTTTGGCTTTCGTTTTAATTAATTTCCCTCATTTTGATACTTTTGGCAGGTACTTTCCAACTTCTTGTTAATAGTATCAAGACTGCTCCGTCTGCAAGCAGGGCGCGCCAATTATTTTAAGTTTGGTTCCGTGTACGCCCGGATCACCACAAATAATTTAAATAAAGCACGTGCGATTTAGATTGGTTTTAAATTTTAAAGTTTGCTCGGAATGCAATTTGCATTCCAAGGATTGCGGCTTTACGGAAAAAAAGGAAAATTGCACATTTATTGGAAGTTGGCAATTGTTATGCAATTTTCTGTAAAGGATGGCCGCGTAAAGTTAATTTAAATGGTTTACCAGAAATAAAACGACAAGAAAATAGTCTACACAAAAATCACGTGCCTGAATCAAAGTCAAAATTTTTAAAACAAAACAAATCGTAACACGCGAATAGAACAATAAACTCAAAAGCCCTCAAGGCGACATGTGGCCCTTTAAGTGGCGGTGACAATTTAAAAAATACAGTTACGCTTTAAAGAACTAAATTCATTTATTAATTTGTACAAGTTCATACCAAAAATTACCCTAAAAATCTTAAAAGTGTAATGAAAATGATACCATATTTCTATCATACAATGATTGTTTTTTGTTTGACCTAAGTTAGGGTAGGTAAAGTTACGACCCTTTTTGAAGCAAGTCAATTGAAATGAGACCATATTCAAATGTATGGGTGGATATCGGTGGAAACGTATGCAATTATTGGTGGAGGGGAATTAACCATGCGTGATCGATTTGTAATAATCTTTAAATTACTAAAAGCGTTTTATTTTCAATAAACAAATGCTATATTATAGTCAAACTGATAAGACAAAATATAGAAAATAACGATTTCCTTATATTATTCTACTTATACGTACTATACGTATAGCAAATGCTTTATCCGTTGTAGAAATGATGATCAATCGATTAAAAAAATCAGTTCCAAAGGTAGTAAGTATAATAATTTATACGAGTCTCATAACATAATATGTACTCTACTACGTTCGCGACTTAAAGTTTTGGTAATCACAATGGATAAATGTACCACAATTTAGGGAAGTCAAGTAGAAATTCAATGATTATTTGTAAACACGCACCCTGAAATTAATGCGGCGATAAGCTTAACCCGACATGGCATTAAAACGTGACAATTACAATAAAAATATCTAAAAGGAATTCTCACGATGTCAAAATCGCGTCACATCATTATAATGTAAATTTGACACCCAATCACAACAGCCACGCTCCGACACCGAAAACATATAAAAAAGATAACAACAACAAAACATAAACACAAAAAAACATTACAACCAAAGAGGTTGTCACTCGCAAATCAAACTAAATAAAGCTCCGCCATGTCTAAGTGAGTGAATGGATGAACGAATGGAAGTGTGTGAGTAAATTGTATAAAAACAATCGCACGAGTTTGGTTGTTTTACGATGGCTTTGACAAAATCAGAATCGAATCAAACGTACGTGAATGGAAGATGTAGAAGTGTGGGACAGGGGAGGTGTAGAGCGGATATGCTATTTTAAATATATTTAAAATACCCACAGTTACTGTGATAAGTGTGAGAATATATCTACGACATTAAGACGATACGTGACATCAAATAAAGGAAGTTTGAAGAAAACTGACAAGGTGAGAGTCACGTAAAAAGAAAACTTCTGCATAGGAAAAAGGAAGACAAATGACTGTAATATTTGACATCTGCTTGATACCCAAATTAATTACAAAAAAAAATGTATTGCCCCAGCGTAAGGAACGGACTTTTTAATTCGATTGTTTGACACATATTTTTTTTTTTTTAATGTACCACGACGGTTGCAAACAAGTATACCTAAGGCCTGCCTGGTGGTAAGCAGCTAGCCTAGCCTATGGGCTCCTGCAATCGCAAGAAATTCACATGTGCTTACTGACTCTGTTTTTAATGTAAATTATGTTTTTAGTTTATACACGTAAAATCACAACAGGACAGGAGAAACAGCTGAAAAATGTTAAATAATCCTCGTAATTTTATGACTTCTAGAAATAGCTGCTCCACGGCACCCGTACTCGTCCACACATCAATTTTCCGGTGCCCATCACGCTACGATCACGTGTCGGTCACGTGCCGTATTCCATCACCCCTGCCTCCCCCGACTCTGCCCGGCCGACTGTCCCCTGCTTCCCCTTTTGTTCTTCGAGAGTAGGGTGTCCGCGGTCGCCGATGTGGATGTAAAATTTGAAAATGTTTTGATGTATTTTATAATCGTTTCATGATGGACGCTTACTTTTTACCGTTTACTATGTAGGTAAATAATTATCAATGATGTTTCACTTTATATACACGTACACTCATCTGGAACAAGTAACATTTGCTACGAAAAGCGTAGCGTCTAACTCCGTAGCGTAGCCCTTTTTCACCACAATAGCGAAAACCATGCCCGACATGAATCTACAACTTACCAATACACCAAATAAAAATAAAAATATTAACGTTCAGTATGAGTACAACCTGTATAGTACCTATATAAAAATAAAAAATACTGGGGGATATAGAAATTACCAAAGATATAAAAGTAGAATATTTGTTTGATTGCTACAATATGCTCCAGTCCCTAATTATCGAATTAAAATACAATGATTACACATACAATGACAAATAATTGGAACAATAAGGTCGTACTTTTGCCTGAAGCAACCACACGCCGACCTACGGGATATCTTATTGTAATAGCAAACTACAATTACTCACCCTTGTGAACACGCCCTTAGGTCAAAATACATAACAAATAAGTTGGTGGAACAAATATTGTATGAGATGTTGCGTTTTCATGCTTAATTTGATTTGGAGGGGATGTAGCATAAAACAAAAAAGGTTACTAAATATTATTATTAAATATCTCATCCTAATAGCTTTGCTACTGAATTTTGTCAATATTTGAGATTCCGAAACAATGTAATTTATTCTGGCACCTATATTATTACGTGCTCGCCATATCAAATTATTTTGTTGTTTGTAAATATTCATATTCTCATAAATCATTGAAGACCTTACTCGTAATAATAATTAGTTAACTATGTCAAAAATATAAGATTAGCGAAAGTATAAACATTATTTAAAAAATAATGTAAAATCAAACCATTATGAAAGTCGTATTTAAAGTTTGGCCCTCCGTAAATGCGTATGTTTTATTCATCGCCCACTTCCAAAACGTTATTGTTAAAGTTTTTTGTTAAAATCGCCTGCAGCGCTCGCGTGGCTATTAACAAAGTATCAGAGTCAATGTTTGGAAATTAGTGCACTAGAGAGTTAATAATTTATTTATTTATTGCTATTAACAGCTCTTAGTTACGTGGGAATTTGAGGCAATTGGTTTGAAGGGGTGTACACCATTGAATGTTACCTACCTAATTTCTCATACAACCAATAAATATTTCAAAAATAATGAAGCAAGAAGAGAATTAGATAATTTTAAAATATTACAGGCAGACATTTGTAATTTTGAACGTGAATACGAGTATATACATAAATATATATTAATCACGCCGACGAAGTGGTAAAATGCATTGAAGAAATATTTTTTCGGATACTTCAGCTAGTAGTAAAGTAGGGATGACTTTTTTAATTTTTTTGTAATCCTATTTTGAATAAGAGCCCCAAAAGAAAGTTTTTTTCTCAAGTATATATTTTGGTTAGATAAGAATAAAAACTTCAGAATAAAAAAATCAATTAGGTCCCTACCCCTCTAACTTTTGATCCACAGGTCCAAAAACAAGGAATAAAAAATTATGAACAGTGAGCTTACAGAATACTATAAAATAAACTATTTCGAACATAAGCGGTGCAGCTGTTTTTGAATACGGAACCCTACACTGAGCATGGCCTGACATGCTCTTGGCTGGTTTTTTTACATGTAAGCTATTTTTTTTTAATTACAAATAAATTTTATTTAAAAAGCATGACTAAACTAAAACTAGATAAAATCTAAAATAAAACTAAATAAAATCTAAAATAAATCTAAAACAGGCCCCTGCGGCATGGTACCCAGGACGCTGGCAGCATTTCCTCGCTGGATTGCCAAGCTAATGCGTTGAGCGAGGAAGCTGCCAGCTCTTGGGTCTCCCGTGGCGTCTCTGAGTCTCTTCGATAGGTCTTTGAAGAGACTCAGAGCGCTAGGACCCCACGGACCAAAGGTCTCGACGCCGAAAGGAACGAAATTATATTCGGCGCCGAGACAACTGTATTTTCCCACCTTGGATTTTTCGGCCGCCTCTGCTGCTGCCGCTGCCCTCGCAGAGGTTCGGTGGAGATGAGACGGGGCTAGCGTGTCTACGCAGGTTGCATCCCACACCAGCACCCGTCCCATACTCCACGGAACCAGAGACATACCATCAGGTCTCTTGCCGTCAGTTCTGGATATGCCGGTCGGCTCTAAGAGAGCCGGCACACCAACTGACGCAAGAGACCGTCGGATTATGTCATTGCGGGCAGTATGGCTTGAGAAGCGGCCCGCACTTAGTCGGCAGGAAAGTCCGTGGTGTTCAAGACGGTCAACGTCTTGTCAAATAAAATTTATTAGTAATTCAAAAAAAATTATATAATCACCAAATTAAAAAGCTATTTTTTACTACTGTAAATTTAACTACGATTTTGTTTAGCTAACAAAATGGTGCTTATCTAGATATAATTTTATAATTGATGATGAAATGGTCTTAATAGTTACATTGATTTACCACATTGACGCTTTCAGTGTGAAGCACAAGTGTTGCTTTGACGTAGGTATTGGATATTGGGTTGTAACCTACACATTTACAAACCAACTTCACGTATTGATTGGACAAATATCAGCACTTGGCCTGAGCCGTCGAGGATGTAAGCTGAGTATGTAAAGGGTCTTAATAGATGGCTGTGTGGGAGATAACTTCCATCAGAAATTGACCTGAGTGAGTTTTGACTTACAACGACGTAGATGGTTTAGATGTGGCTCATATTAATTAATGTAAGTGAATCGAACGTTTGTTTCAACAAACATTTGGTTAAAAAAAAAGGAAATTAACCTCGAAACCTAGATACACATTATTTAAACGTTTAAAAAATATTGCCAAGATTGCAAATGCTTGAGATGTTTCTCACAAAATATGATTTCTTACATTTTACAACATGTAAATGTTGTATTAAAATAATGTATTTAATTTCTTCTTTTGTGCGTAAAGTATGTTGTCACAAAGGCTTGTTTCGTACTAGATGCAGAAACTTAATGAAGAAATATATTTTTTTCACCATCATGTCCTAATAGCCACTCAATTGCTTTTGGTAACTCTAAGCTTTTTAGTCGATAACCGTGTTTAGGCCACGAAACTAGGCACCACGTGGCCAAAATAATGTACAAGATGAAACAATTCGTTATGTTCAATTTCATCAAAATAAATCATTTACGTCATAATACTTTTTGTAGCATTATTAATTTAATAAGAATTATTCATTTAAGCTAAAAATCATAAGGAATGACTAAGATAAAAAAGTTAGAAATACTATGTAACTGGAATATTTCAGAAGCCACTACTTGATTCACTACATCTTTGATTATGTAGGCATTTGCATAGCGTCAAGGCTGGATTAGAACCCGCTCCCCGCTCCGGGCAATCGTGCGTTTGTATGTTTGTCCGTATTTAGTATCTGTATGTCTTTGTGTGCAAACATATTTGAGGTTTAGCCAATGCGCAATGCATTTGATATAGAATTAGAGGCGCTATCTGAAGATTACTGATTGCTGTGTATTAACCAGAGGTGTAGAGAACAGTGGTATCACGTTCCGAAGATTAACTAATCAATATCATTAACAACCATATTTGGAGTCCTGTCATTGGTCATTAAAGGATTGTAATACTAATTTTGAGCCTTCAACTCTATCAAATATGATGCATACCTAGTTTGTACAGCATTGAAAGTGCGAACTAACAAGTCAAGCAACGATGCGGACAAGTATTAAACTTAATTCTGAATAAGTTAAAGGGCGCAAAATGTACTGTCAAATTATAAAAACATTCTGTTATAATCTTACAGCCGTATTCATAAAAAGTTAGAGGACTGTTGAAGGGTCCTTCAGAGACGGATGTCAAAAAACGTTATTCATAAACGTCAAATAGCGCTAATCAGTCCCTCAACAGTTCATTATCTCATGCTCAAGTTACGAGCTCGTGCACCCTACTTTATCTCCTCATTAAGCCTTATTTTACAAGATGGCGGCCAGAATATCGAACAGCTGCTTTTGACATGAGCGCAAGTCGAGATGTTTTTAACTGGATCCGCGCCTGGCCGAAGGTTTGAGCTAATCAGCCAAGTTTTTCTTATTCTTGATTATACATTCACATGCATTGATTTTTACGATAGACTCTTTTGCAATGTAAAATAAGAGTAACAACATAGAGCTACAGCTACAAAAAGTATGTCAGTGGTTAAAAAAAGCTTTTACGCAACTGTCGTCATGCGTAGAAATACATATCTAATTTAACCTATACACGGTGTAGAAAATTCTTTCAGACCCCTAAGTGGTGAAGTCGCCATCAGATATATTGAGAAAATGAATGTACTTACGTGAACCAATTTCCGTGACAGTATATTTAACAGCAGCCGATTAAAAATGCCATGTGGTGACGGCAGTATGAATACCTACATTTGTCACCACCCCAACTCTTTGTGTGGGTGTCGTAAGAGTCGACTAAGGACTATTATTTGATAGAAGATTGATGATGGGCAGCAACGTCATCATAGTGGACACGTTACTGCGATCGCCAACCCGCTTGGCCAACGTGGCGATTATGGGCATTTACCTCCTAATGCGTCTATACGCACAGTTAATAGGAGAGGCCTACGAGCAGTGGACTGAAATAGGCTGATGATGTGTGTGTGAAAAAATATGTAGGTTCTTCGAGAGGCATACAAGCACACCAACTTAGCAGTTATTATTAGCTATGGTACTTACATATAGCTCTATATTGGAGCATTTAACTAACCAGAGAACACAATAAACAGTCATACAGTATGCTCATATGCTTTGGTAGAAAAGAAAGCCTGTCAATGGTCACTCCAGTTGGTTGAATCCTCTACTAAGGGCATTTAAATAGGCAATCAAAGAAACTTGCATGTAAAAAAAATATATATATATATTGAAAGTCAAAAAATTTAACAATCCAGTGAATGAAATATAACTATGACAATAATACTCGTAGAATAATTTATTCTGTCCATGACATTCTCATGCTCCCTGCAATTTTGATCAGGATTTTATGCAGCTGTATGGAATCTCTACAGCAGTTATAACAGCTGTCAGCTGTGCACATTCTGGCTTCAAATTCTGAAATTAAAAACAACTGATTAGAGTATATAGTTGCATTTTGATATTGTTAACTTGTGCCTGTTAAGGCAAAACTAATAAACCTTATTTTGAATACATAATGCCTAGCTTTTTAATTAAATTATGCACAATATACATCCATTGTACAATGAGCAAAAATAATACAGCCAAATCAATGTTCAGGAAATTAAATTTTAAAAAATGTACCTAAATTATTAACCTAAATTTAATTTCGTATAAATTCGTCATCAATGTGATTACAAAAGTAATAAACAAAAATTCCCTTTCAACTTCTTGTACTTATTCTTAAAGACCATGACCGCTGGTTAGAAATTGATACTTACTGTTTCGACACCAATGCTTCTGCCAGTTGGACGGCCGGAGGCTACCTATCATGTTACTCCACGGGCTGGGGCTTCTTGGTCTAAATTCTGACTTGTTTGCCGCTGAAGTTCCTATTTCAATCTGAAAAATTACATACATGTAAATGAACAAATGTTTCTTTAAACTACTTTTTTTCCCTAAGTTAGATATGCCTTATGTAGGATATGATAACATTCCATGTAGCTTGTCATCTATTAGCTACATTTCAAGGATTACAAAGCAACCATAATTATTATTATCTATGAAATTTTATTATAAATACATTTGTTATGTTGCATGTAATCCTGTCTTAACCCTTGATAGGGCACAGGTCTCAAAAACAACTACCACTGTGACAGTCTTTTTGTTGTATTTTTTTCTTAAGCATAATTTTTTGTACTACAGAATGGATAGAGGCTTGAATCCAGGATTGTTTTGAGTCTTGCCTGTTAAAGGGTTAACTATCTTCCCGTACACCATGAAACATGAAATTAAAGTATAAATATAACTATTATAGGTGCTATATTTTGGATATCATGTTGAAATCATCTACCACTTTTTCATATAGTTGCCATTTCAATGTATATGTACCTAAATATTAATTTCATTATCTTTGAACTTAAGCTTTCCATATACTTGATTAGAACATTAACCTACAGTCATTACTTTTTGATTTAGCACAAATGAACATGTATACCTACATGTATGTATGAAATGTAGGTATGCAAAGTAAGGAAGTGTCTCACAGAAAAACAAATATAATAGCCTACCAATATACAATAATAACCTTAAAACTCGATGCACATACCTACACATGAATACAAACAATGACTTACCGCGTTTTTATTTTCCATCCAAAACACTTTCTTTTGCTAATTCTTGTAGCAACATGCGTAATAAAAATCGTTGAAAAGTTACAAGTAATAATTTCATAAACTTGTTATAAGTCCGTACAGAGCATAATTAAATCACATGTTTTTTACGTATCTTATCTTCTACGGTCTAATTTTCATTTCGTATCCTTGAATTCACTTTTAAGAATCAAAAAAACATCATAAAATTGCAAGTCGTAACATAAAATTTGCAATTTCCACTAACATAACAATGGCGCCATCCGATCATAAGCTGTCAAATTAAAAAAAAAAGTAGTGATGTGCTTACATTTTTGAGCCATATTTGTCAAGACGGCAACATAACAAATCCAATCGGTAAATTAACGGCTTATTAGTTAATATAGGTTTAGTGAGCGTTTATGAATCAACATTTAGATAAACAGTTCATTAGGCTTAATCAGTGTATTAGTTAATGAACAGATCAAACCTCCATTAAGGAATTTTTATGAATACGGCTGTTAGTACCTACACTAGAGTATTATACTTGAAGTATAATAAACCGAAAATAAAACTTGTTTCAAATATCCTAAGCATAAGTACTCGTTTTTACTGGTCCTAAGTGATTAATATAACAACATACGTGTAACCGCCCGACCAAATCGACATCAAATATAACACATCAAAATTTACAATTCACACGTCTTATTCAAGTGTCCATAAATTATCGAATTTCAAGCACTATTCCCACGTTCTATTAGACACGTGTTAGCGTCGATGGTCCTTTAAGAGGGTCTTGACAAATATTGTCTTTGAGGACACCCTACTTGATTGACTTGGCTGCCGTGCTGTTGGTGACAATGACTCAAGCTTGTGATGGAATTGTTAAACAGAAATGTTCCATTTGCATTTCCTAGGGGTTGGGAAATGTTGTTTCTAAATTGTACCTATCGGCCGTACTCATATTAATTTCGTTCCGGAGTACCTAATTTGTATTTATTAATAATAAGATGGCGCATAACTTTTTACATATTGTTCATATTGTTAGCTATTTGCGCTAGACATATTATTTCTTAAAATTAGATCTGTAAATATCTAAAACACGTAAATACGGATAAAAATACCATTGTACATAAGTAAAAACTTATTCTTCACAAATTAAGCGATTCTTCCGATAATTTTTATAAAGAAAACAAACTACTAAGGGATTATAATAATATAAATACCAAATAATGCCATCATTAAATCTAAATCCCACAATACTTACCATTCTTATCATCCACAACAATGCATGGGCTTGCTTGAAAGAGCGTATTTTCAATAAAAATTAAGTGCACTTACATCATTTTACGGGCTTGAATATACGAACCTCCCTATTAATTATAATTGACATATTTCGTACAATTTGTCGGCCGGCCGCGTGCCTGAGTATTTGTTTTGATGTCCAGTTCTCGTTAAGAGTATAGGGTTTCTATGGCACCCGTGGTGATTTGGGCGCCCGAGAGATTAGATGTACGGACGTAATTGCTCTTCAATATAATCTCGGATGGGGTCAAACGCACTTTTGTCAAAGTCTCGGAAAATAATATGAATTAAATTATGTACAATTATGATCCGAGTTAAATCTCTGACATTTACACTGTTCATTACGCGTACAGTCAAGGGCATAAATATGTATACACTATTTTATCTTATGCCATAAAAATAAGGTGCAAAAAGGTATACATATTTTTGCCCTTGACTGTACCTATTGATGTTTGCACGAACATGAGGTATTGAATTGTCAACGCAACGTGCATATTAATTTAATTACTTTATGCTTGTAAACAACTGAAACTCTTTAATCCATGATTTGAGCTAGAGCTGTTTTTTTTTGCCTACGTATGCGAGTACGGCCTATTGCAAAAACGCATTCCACGCCATTTAAAAACAGAACACATTGAAAATAACGGACCTATGCTATCTCAAGAGTGCCGATATCTATCTAGCTAAAACGTATAACTCTCAATAAATTCCATGTCACTTACGCCTTTTTACTCTAGCGTTTTAATTCAACCCTTCCCCTGCCCGTGATTGCGAGAGTTGTAAAAATTTACAACTCCGCTTCCGCAGCCAGCAGCGCATTGTCATGCTGATGCAGGCTGTTAAATTCTGACAGATTTGTCCTCCTTGCAGTCGTTATAAATAATGATGGTTTAGTGTTGAAGCAGAAATATCGAATGCATAGGTTTGTTTTACCTGCTATGAATGCATGTATTTGAATTACAAATATCATAGGTATACGTATAAGAACAGAAGCACCGAAATATTTTACAAGGATAAATAAATAAATATCTTGGGACAACTTACACAAATCGACCTAGTCCCACTGTAAGCTCAATTAAGGCTTGTGATGTGGGTACCAGGCGACGATGTATATAATAGATACATACACAGACAGCCAAGACCACGGAACAAATATTTGTGATAAATAAATACACAAATAATACCTTCGCCGGGATTCGAACCCGGAACCTCCAGCTTCGTAAGCTGGGTCACTACCAACTAGGATACGGTAGCTGACAAATTCAAGGATGTTTCAAAATTACATAATGCATTTTTAGTTTAAATAGTTCAAACAGGAAGTGAGACAGAATAACACTAAAATCTAAATTTAATTAGATAAATGCTTAAGATCTAGATAACAATAGTACTAACTAGTAGACACTACATAGATATGTTAACACAGCATACTTCTTCCAAAACAGCATAGTGTATCCTAAAAACGGTGCTGGGATCGCTGACTCAGTGCTTTAATAGTCTAAACTGACACTAACGACCCCGGAGCGATAGTAATGCAGTTCTAAACGACCTCACTATCGAGAAATAAAGTTTATGGATCGGTTTTATTTAACCACAAAAGTCCGGCAGAAATATAGAGATGATATCATATAGTGAGAGTTGATTCGTGAACAGCTTTATGCTAGATTTTACTGAAAACTTTTATAATAGGCGAAGTACCATATTGACTTGACTATTTGAAATGAACTACATACATATTTTACTTAGTTACTGGCATTAAGAGTTTACTGAAGAATTGAAGATACGAGTGTTATCACAAATGGCTTCGTTTTATTCGGCAATTTTCTGTTTTTTTTTTTATGCAAACGACGAGTGGTAGAGTAATGCATTATCTTATAATATTGATCTTGGATAGAAAGGATAACGAAGTTATTTGTAGACAATTTCATGTATGTATTACCTGTGGTACACAATTTTGCTATGGTTTACGAGTTATTTATAATAGCATATAAAGTGACTTTTACATACTAAAAGTACTGGTGTGTGAATTGAAACACCATTCTCTACGATAATGGCAAAATTTTCTAATAGACGAATTATTTTCGCTTATAGGCAGTTTTACAATTAGTTAGACGAGGCATAAAATATCTTGCACAACAAATTGTCAAACAACTATGGAGCGTACGTAAAAAAATTTTTATTTGTATTTTCTTTGACTTGTTCTTGTACTTCAATCGTTTTGGAGACAAAATGTCTAAGTTATATAAGTGAATTAACAAAACAAAGACTGCAGTGTGACATAAAACCAAATTGAGTGTGTTACTGAGAACTATTTTATTAGACTTCCTGCTAAATGCCTACGCCATTATTAGCAAGAAATATCCATTGTGATGTTCGGAACCCTTTCGGCGACGCTTTTCGGAAGTCAATCGGCCCTCGTAAAACTTTACGAGAGAGTTCCGCAAATTAACGTCAAGGATGCAGGGACATATTGGCGTGATTTAGTTCTGTCGTCTTAGACGAGAGGAGAACCCTAACATTTGCAGTTATGATCCAGCTTTTCTCTCATTTACCTATTCATCAAGAAAAATATTTTGATAATATGAACGCATAGGTACAAAGATTTAAAACTTTCACAGTACCTGTATACAGGGTGGCCCATTCAAATCGGTCAGTATGGAAAAGTCCGAAACTATAAGACATAAGAACATTGTTCTTAGGAACCATGTCACCGATTTTGATAAAAAGAAAAACTGCATTCATGCATTTGAAGAAAACACTGTACCCAGCCAGGGAATCGAACCCGGTTGTTTTGAAAAAATTAACTTACACTGTTTCTATTCAGATATCGTTTGTCCAAGTTTTAAGCAGTAAATGTCTCTAAGAAACATGATGTCTAAAATGAATGGAATTCATTATTTTCACGTACATAAATTTATTTTACTAGGTGTTTATTTTGTCAATCTTAAGAAAAAAAGTTTTTTTTTTGTCATATTTAGAAACGCAGTTTTTCTTTTTATCAAAATCGGTGACATGGTTCCTAAGAACAAATCTTCGTATGTCTTATAGTTTCAGACTTTCCCATACTGACCGATTTGAATGGGCCACCCTGTATATTACAACGTACTCGCATTACGTCGTTGAGATTGCCAATTCCGTTATGTGCACGATTTCAGGAACTGAAAAATCAATCCAAATGACATATGTTTACAGTCTTCTTTTGTCAAATTTGAAATTTACACATAACAGAATTGGCAATCTCAATGACGATTATTAATTTGTACTTATAGATGGTGAGCCCCTACCGCGAACTAAGAACTAAGTGTTGCCTCCCTATCACACTTACGTACGAATTCACTAGTGCGACAGAGAGTCAACACTTCGTACGTAGTTCGCGGTAAGGCCTCTGAGTGTAATTATTGTTGTAAATTATCAAAATTGTACTAGAATCAAATAAGAATACGATCAATAGAATGCAGGTACAAAAGCATTGTAGGTAATACGGAGACCATTTACTTGACAAATCTTATTCCTGAGCATGAGTAAAATGAGAATGCTCGTACTTGCATATTTGTGGAAGAGATATGCACAGAAAGTAATTTATATACAGACATTACAGATATTAGTAGGTAATTATTACCGAAGTCAACTAATGTGAGTATACTTCACATTAGTTGACTGCGGCAGATAAAGAAAAGAAAGGTTTCAGCAAAAAAAATCATACCCTCCTTTACAATGTATAATGTATTTATTTATTTATCAATCATCTATCTTCTATAGGTACATGAATATTCATTGATACTTAAACTTTTATGCTCTAATAATAATGCCGGAATGCCATTTTCCTCAAACGAAAACTACTCGTAATAAAAAAGAAGCGACAGAGTAGCCTTAAAGTTGAGTTATTGTAAGATAAAAAATAAATAAATATGTAAACTGAAATATGGTTTAAACACTAAATTCCCCAATTTATGACTGTAGATGTGTGCAGATTTTCTTACTATTATATATGTTCACAGTTGTAATACGGCAATGGTGTAGTGTAAAGTGGGCGTTGATATAATAAATTTTAAATCCATTAGAAGCTGCGAGCATACACATGTCGGGGTGGAGGGAACACTCCATTTAACATTACGAGGTTAGGATTCGGTGAATTGTTACCTTTTCGATTTGACAGTAACTGTCTGTTTTATTTGTGTAATTGTTTTAGAACCAGCGTACAAGTGTTTTATAAAAAAGGTAGACGTAACAAAATTAAATAAATAATTTCTACATAAGTTCAAAAATTGTTCGAGTATGGGACCTCTCACTCGTAAACCCTTAGGTGGGTTATACAACCCGAATATAAAAGCAATATTTACCCGCTAACCATAACACTTCCTTTAATCCCTTAACACTCTCAACGGTTCTGTGCCCAATAATTTTCGTATTTCCCTTCGGTCACTCCAATTTTAGTAATATCCTTGCGTCAAAATTCGATTTAGGTGAAAAAATAGTTTTTTCCCCTTCACGTAATCGGTGAAGCGTGAAACGCATTAGCGTCATTGCCACTGACTTAACCCCTTACTGCGGAAAAAACATCGAAATCACATTTATCTTTTTGCCAATTATTGTGATTTAATGTTTTTCTTTCATTTGATAAATCGTTCCTTTATTATTTTCTTAATCGATTGTTTGTGGTAAGATGATAATGCTTGGGTTAGTCCCTATGTTGAATGTCATTTATTAAATATTTTCAATTGCCACACCCTTTCAATTTATACTTTCATTGTTAAGCTATTTCATAATATTAATAATAATTATTTTTTTCAATGAACTTGTTGAGTCTGTGAATGTCTGTCCGCGAAGAATTTTTTGTGTTCATTTTACAAGGGATACACAATGAAAAAATCTAAGCCCACATCGTAACACTTGTTACCAAAGCACATAAATATGTCAAGTTAGAGTAGCCAAAGCAAAATTTTGGCAATTTTATAAATTTGACCCCTTGTCACAAACTACGGAACTAATTTTATCGCAGTTACATTAGTATTGTCCTTAAAAATACATTGTCCGTGAATGTAAGGGTCATTTCTTCAGTCACACCTAATTTTAGTATTAACTATAAATCTTATATTTCGTCATATTGAGTTACACAGGACATCTACGTATTTATTGTTGTTACAATTTAAAAAATAATCAAACTATACATGAATGATGGTTTCGTTGTATTCAATATTTTTATTTAACATTGACATTGTTATTTTAGAAGGAAAACATGTCCAAGATTTGGTTCCTACCTGCATGAAATAATTATTTTATAAAACGAATATAGTTTAGAAAAACATGTTTTGTACAAGCCATTAAAATATCGATTCATATCCAAGTCATTTTACAATCCACTAAGCAATCTGGCTGTCCACCCCGATGTGGTCACGACATATTAAGATGCCGCTGACCGGCCGCCACAATGTCGTCACGTTGCATTAAGACGTCACTGCTAACAATGTAGACTGGACCACGTGTGACCGTTTTAACAGTCACGGATCATTTTAAATTATTAGGAGGGTTGATAGTTTAAATTTAACATGCAGAAACACACTTAATACTACAAAAATAGAAATAAGTATGTATTTTAATCATACCTATACCAGTTGGAAGAGCAGCAGAATCTACGATTAGTTATTCAGAACCCTGAGTACCTACAAGTCGGCATAGGCAGTGGTTCTTTTTTTTTCCCCTTATTTCTAATAAACGTAAACAAGCAATAACATTGGAAATAATAAACGGTAGCAACATTTCGACTGATTGTTTGAATTGAGTGACCAAAAATAAATAACAAGGAACATATTAACATGGTCGCCAATATTTTATAGTGTCGATGTATCTTCTGCAACATTGTATTTTTGCTATGGTATACTTCGTAATGCATGTGAATTAGATAAGCTAATCAAATTACCAGAATTATCTCCCTCTAAAATCTAAACTACTAGCTATTACAATATTTACTAAAGTGCGTGTGGTCGATACTGCCCACAGACTGTGTGATAAAATAGTTAAACGGAAACCCGGGAGGGGTTATAGGTAAGGTTCAGTATAAGTATCTAATATTAGTAGGTACTTCTGATTAAAAATATAATAAGTCGTTTGAATCGACTGTCGGTGTCGGTAAGGAAACATGGTAATATTTTCTTTCTTGGCGGGGTTTCCCTTTATAATTCAATCCATTTATTTTACGTATTATTTATATTATACGTTTGTACTAGAAGACAGATGTAGGTAAATGTTTATTTTTTTAGCTATTTTATTATTTCACTATTTGTATGTTACTTGTTAATAGTTTAGTTAGTTGTGTTTAATTCTTCAATTGAGTATCTATCTATTATACTGCTGTTGCCTGCAAAATAATGTAAAATCAATGGCATAAATATGTTTACACTATTTTATCTTGTGCCGCAAAAATAAGGTGCAAAAGTGTATACCTACATATTTTTGTCCTTGACTGTACCTAGTTGAATAAGGTCATACTTAAATTGAGAACGCATTTTTACAGCCAGTTTACCTACATATTATAATGCAATACTCAAAGACAGAGTACTTTACTAATATTAACATAATATTTTCTTCGGTTACCGCGAGGATTACTCATGAAATAAAACTATGAAAACGGATAAACTCGCGTATATTAACTAATTTTAACTTCATTCCGACGTTTCGAACACTTTACAGGGTTCGTGGTCTGCGGATGACTGACAATGGAGGAAATTTGATAGATCTACCCTCCATCAAAATAAGAAAAATAAGTACAAAACTACCCACCAAAGAAAAATTACTAAACCACAGACAATAAATTTTAAGGGTGGATGTACGTACAAAATTTGCAAATTAAGCTAGTTATTCATTACAAATATTTTCAGAATGAAGACAAGAGACAAAATAAATAATCTACGCCGGTTCTATCCCTACGCCACTGCCTGAGAAGTATTTCCTTCCTTTGTATGATTGTATTGTTAGGAAGGTATCCCAAAATTGGGACCGGCAAGAAACTCAGCGGGACAACTCTTTTCAAAAAACATTTGAAAGTACATCTTAAGATCATCATGCATTAAACCAAAACATACAATTTTGATTAATAAGGAAATTTAAAATAATTTTGAAAAAATGTTGCCAGTACTAAAAAGGGGGGGAATGGTCACCACCGCCAAATACATCAGCCTCACGGTTTATGTCTAGACTGTTCCTTTATCAGATGAACAACTGGATCCCAAGCTGGTGGTAGAGACAAGCTTCTTTCCATTCTATTAAAGTTTGGATATTTCATTATCTCAATAGCCTCACGCAACATTCTAGGAATGTTTCTCTTCTCCTTAACGAGAACCAAAGGCTTGTCAAACTTAATAGAATGATTCGGTCCATCACTGACATGCTCCCAAACCGCAGACTGTTGTCGACGGTGCTTGACATCGGCTATGTGTTCCTTCACCCTAGTAGTGATATTCCTCTTTGTCTGCCCAACATATGAAAGCCCACATTCACAGTCCAGCTTATACACTCCTGCATTCAGTAAGGGGGTGCTATACTTAACAGGCCTCAGAAACTGCGACATCTTCTTCATTGGCTTAAAATAGGTTTTAATAGAAGCACGTTTCAAGATGCGGCTGATCCTGTCTGTAACCCCTCCAACAAAAGGCAGAACGGCTGGCCTGCGCTCAACAGTGGGAATCTTCATACGAGTCTTCTGATCGGCTCGAGGGATCTTCAGGTTGTTTGCCCGAAGTGCCTGCCTAGCATGCCGAAACTAGCTAACTAACTTAATTAAACAATAACTAGCTTAATTTGCAAATTTTGTACGTACATCCACCCTTAAAATTTATTGTCTGTGGTTTAGTAATTTTTCTTTGGTGGGTAGTTTTGTACTTATTTTTCTTATTTTGATGGAGGTAGATCTATCAAATTTCCTCCATTGTCAGTCATCCGCAGACCACGAACCCTGTAAAGTGTTCGAAACGTCGGAATGAAGTTAAAATTAGTTAATATACGCGAGTTTATCCGTTTTCATAGTTTTATTTCATAATATTAACATGTTACTATTTTACGGTACCATAAAACTAGTTCAAAGTAAAGGGTTTAAAGTAATTACGAGTAATTATTAATTAAATTGCGTCCAATCGCGACATCATCTCTTAACTAAGTGACAGTTACATGACAGTCTGACATGATGAGGGTTTTAATTTAAATATTAATCAGTTTATCACTTTTAATTGGTAGTGCTACCTAGTGTTCTTATGTCGCGTGAGTACGTAATCTAGATATTCATAGTTTTTATCAGTATATCCAAAAGTATAAATTGACCTTTGCCTATTGAGGTAATGCAATCACAAATCAGAAGGTTTAATGTATACCCACTTTTAAAAATTTGTATTCTCTGTGAGGTTTTTCTGTGAAGGTGTATTTGTGTTTTTACCTCTTCCACCTAAAATAAAAAACCACCAAAGAAAAAACGACCAAGATCACCAACGTCCGAGGTGGGGACACAATACGTTCAATAAGCTTATTTCTTAATAGTTTTTTGAAAGAACCATTTATTTGTAAAATACTACATCGAACATCATTAGAGCTCATAAGAATGACATCAACTGTAAAATGCAACTGTCAATAACAGTCAATCGATGGATTGTAAACTGCCATAGTTCCTTTGTCAACTCGAAGCTTAATGGTCTGTCAAAACATATAATCGCGTAATGACATTTGATAGAAACATTTATTGACTTTGACTATACTTGATAAATGATGTTATGAGTAGTTTTGAAGATTCTCATGAAGTTTTTACAGTTCAATTATTGCTAGGTTTACCTACTTTAAAATTAAATAGTCTCGTAATTTAGTGTACTATTTCTACTGTTCTGAAAATGGGTCAACCATATTTTTTTGTTGTTATTCTATCAAATTAACCAGATGACAAAAGTTGCATGATTTGTCAGTAAATACTATCCAGTACCTACGTTTTATTATTATAATTCGTAGATGATCTACCATGGAAAGACCACGTAACTGTCTAAAAAAAGTTAAGGGTAACCAACGACTTACAAGAAAAAGGTGATTGACCCAAATGTATATTAGACACAATCACATCATCAGCCTATAATCAGTCCACTGCTGGACAACGGCCTCTCCTATTACCTCAGCGTAAGGACGCATTAAAAGGTAAATGCCCATAACCGCCACGCTGGATAAGTGGGTTGTTGTTATAGCAGTAGTGTGTCCACTCCACACACACTCCAAATACTTTAGTCGCCTCTTACGTCACCCACGGGAAGTGTTGGGATGGTGACAAATGTATTCTTACTGCCGTCACTACACGGCTAAAAAATGTAAAGTGCGATTCGTTGACAAAAATTATATTTGAATAGTTACCTATTCAAATACATATAATTTTTGTCAACGATTTCAGCTTGCTAAATAATACTAATAGTATTTATTAAAACTTTATTGCACAAATAAATAGTACAAAAGGCGAACTTAATGCTATAGGGCATTCTCTAACAGTCAACCTTGGTATTATTGAATACATATCTTCAAACTACTAATAACTCTCAGATAACTTGTACGTGTATTCAATATCAAAAGAGACATTTTCCCACGCATTATACAGATTCAAACTAAATTTGCTAATGGTCAAGTAAACATGGATTTGGGAAACAACCCTTTTCTCCCAAACCCCAAACTGACCATCAGTGGTAACGGGATTATGCGGCTACCGCAATTAGCTATGGGAATTCATGATACTCTGTTGCGAATGGAATCTGTTTCAAATTTCTATGAATCTAATTGAATTTAAATGATTGTTAGACATTATTAAACACTAAAATGTAATCAAACGTAGAGAATAAATAAACCTGAGTTTTACCGTTGAAAAGGGTAGCTGTAAGAATTAGAAAAATATGTATTTGAAGAAATGTTTGCTGTCGCTATGCAGTAGCCTACAGTTCTGATACACTGATTTTATATTTTAGAATCTATCACGTCATCTATGAACAATTATATTTATCTCTGTCAATTGTTGCGTGTTGTGCATTACTTTTGTGTTTTTTTAAATTCGATACGGTTTATTAGGATGATTGTGATGTAAATTAAAGTTTCGATTCAGAAAAATTAATTAGTAAATCAATAATATTTATTCATATCTTCATGTAAACTACTTATTCGAATATTAAATATTTTGTACCTACCTACTACTACCTTTTATAAATATACTTAAATGTCTCTCATTGTAATTAACTCATGAATATGGGCTCCTTATTACACATCGATGATGTTCTACGAAAATAATAAATAGCAAAAATTGTTCTCATAAAGGTTGTTCTTGTTAGCCTAATTTCACGCATTTCTGTCAAATGTTCAAAAGCCAATTATAAGGAATTTGACCACTGGCCCATGGCTAGTAATCGGATTTTGCGCTGGTCACTGCTCGGCGGTAATAAGGTTAGCTGGTGAGAACTCAGCTTTGATTCTATTCTCAGAGATATAATATTATTTGTGGTATTATACTCGTATATGCCATCATTTATTTCGGCTTAATATTTACGGTATTACGGTGTACTTTGGGCCAAAAGAACTACCTATTTATTTTGTGAGTAATATAGTAAATAAGTTTCCTATGTATGTACAAGCGCCATCAAACATACCAGGGTGTGCTTAGCCAAGTTGCCAATCGCTAACGCTCGGTAGCGTATCGTAGTTTTCCTTCTCTGTCACTCTTTCTTATTACTGCGACAAATACAATTAGTTGCCTATCGTTCACGATAGACGATTGAGTGTTAGCGATTGGCAACTTGGCTAAGCACCCAGAGCGGCGTGATTGCTCACTACAAACATCTGACTAGGTACCTATACAAAGATGGAGTTTAAGTACATGTTTAGATATCTTTGAATATCGTGGCTGCTTTGAAATATCCGATGGCAACTATACAGTGTGTTATCATAACACGGGCTTTTAATAAAATGGGCAATAATATGCATTACTAGCATTCGTTGACTAATATTTCAATGACTTGTACGATTCCATTTATTTCCTTCGAACGATCTATTTAATGCGTGTACTGCTGCAAGTGGCTACAATATGTCATTATCAAGAATTAATTAACGATTCATTTTGCAATACATTGCTTCTCACTGAAGTTTTGTTACAAAGGTAATTAGTTTTTCAATTTGATTTCTTTTATCAAATAATGCTCACGCGTAACCATGGTTAAAAATCTGCATTTCATCCTCGGTTTCAATAAAAACCTGCATAATGGTAACACACACAATATATTACCACATAATGGTGGCACACTATGGACTTTATTGTGGCATTCATGACAAAATGAGATTTAAAAAGAGATTTTTTATATAAAAAAAACATTATCATGTTAAAATATTTATATTATACTTCATAATAAGCAAAGTGCCAATGAACTACAATTAATTAAAAATCAAATAAAAATCTTTTACTGCCACCATAAAATTGAGCTAAGCAATTGACGCGGAAAACTGTCACATAAAACTTTAAGTAGTTTGGACTTACTCAAAAATATGAAGGATACAGATCGTAAAAGTGGGTAAATAATACAAAATACAATAAGTGGCAATATTGGAGAGGAGAGATGGCCGCGGATGGGACAAGTTGAGGGTACACTGAGCTATCGAAATAATGTCACTCTACCTTATCAAATTAAAATATTGTTTAGATATTACCAATAAATACCTACTATTATTTGTTCAACTTCTGTTGAACTCATATCATCCAATGTGTAACTTATTTTCAATCATTTCTCGGTATTTTTTGACTGCTAAATACATAAACCTATTTCATAATTAATGTTAGGTATCATTAATTATATCTACATCAGTGAAATCAAAATGCAATACTACTTAGTTATTAAGGTAAATTGGAATCACTATCTAATCTGTAAATGGCATTCAAAGCATGCAAAAGTAATCAATACTCACTAAACAATACTGTGATTCCGTTTAAAAATAAATATAAGTAATTTTGCCGGTATTACAAATAAATGTTTTATCATGATTTCTGTTACATAATACATATTAAATGTTTTTATCATTATTTTTGTTACGTACTAAATTCATAATTATTTTAAATAAACACCATGACAAAATTTGTAATATTTGAGCAAGTAAATAAAGTAGATTTTTTACCATCACCAATCAGAATTTGACTTTAAATTAATTGGTTGATTCGATATCGGTCAGATAAAATTATCACTTTGTATCCTTTTAATAATGCTAATCTTTTATTCGATAGATACATTTTATTTGAACACAATGAAACAGACTAATGAAGCCACTAAGTATTGGTTCTCCCTTTCGCTCATACAGCTATATTGATAAGACCGAAAGGGAAAAAAGATACTTAGCGGAAGTTAAGAGACGTTTATGAATAAGGGGGCTAGTTTTTTAAATAAAAAATAGAATACCTATGAAGTGTCACATTGTGCCAAAGACTTGAAAACGCGTTGGCAGTACGGCGTCGCGCGGGCGCTCACCGCGAGTCGTAAACATTTACGGCCCTACGGGGATTAACGCCCGGGTTTTATTAAAAAAGCATCCGTCGCGATCATTCCGCGTCTGTTTGTTCAGGGATATTTACGGTTAATATAAAATACTTTTCTTAGATGTGAGCGGAAATATCACATTTACGTTCGTAATGCGTGCGAATAAAAGACCTTCCGGAAACAGATTTTATGCAATTTTTCCGGTTATAGGCTTTTAAAATGAGCTAAAACAGTAAGCATGAACTTGGTAGTCCCGTATACAGAATTAAATATCTAAATGAAGCATTTTGGTTGTTACTAAATCCCTAGCTTAAACATAGGTCTAAAGAATTAACGTTATATTAGCTATGTATAATCTAACTTCAGCAACGCCTTTTTAAATAAAATTGTAATACCTAAATATATTTCACTCGAAGCTATCAAGTATTTTAACAGTCAAAACACAAAATCAATTATAAATTACCAATCCACGGAGTTTCACCCAAACTTTTTATGTTGCTTGAAAGCTAGCCTAAATATAATTTGCCACATTGCTATTGATACAAAGGAAAAGACAACCATAAATTTGGCTCACCGCGACGTTATCACGTAAAATACTCCACAGTTATTTGTCCAATAACTTGAAAAGAACCCCTAAGGAAAAACTCAACACAACAGAGATTTGTAAGAAGTGGCCGATAAGTTCTTTAGATCGTACCGTGAAGGAAAAACATTCCATAAATATAGTGGGTGTAATAAAAGTGTATGGCCTAATCTCTGTTCAATATTTTCTTAGCGTTTCGATGTGGATTTTCCTTTTAGGACATGAAATTGCTAGCATTGTGTGGACATTCTTTCTGTCTGTAGTTATTTAAAAAAAAATGTTTATTATAAACAAAATGTTAATAATCAGTGCCCATTCAAAAAAATGTATAAGAGTAATACCTACAATTATAAGTTATAAGCAAAGTTACACCTATAATATTACTACTATTTCTCAAAACCGAAAGTAGACAATTTTAAGAGAAGTTCAGTAGTAAGATTTTAAGTATGTATTATCTAAGTGGGAAAATGACGCATGGCCTCGTAACAAACCGTAAAATTGTGACCATTATTTTAGGTGCAACAGTGGCAGCATTCACTATTTATTTTTAATTTACTGGTTTTTAGTCTTATTATTCAGCTAAAATGACCATACGGTAATCACATGTCGTTGGATAAACTTTCTGTAGCTGCCAGTCATGTTTTGTCTTGTTTGTTTTAGAATATGTTGTTCCAAAAGATACGTCAGTCTGTCTGCTACGTATCTATTATGGCCATACTAGTCAAGGAGGTTAGGTGATCATTGTAAAAACCACTATTGCGGATCTTGGACGAGTAATTTCGTTATTCATTCTACGAATTGAACCCTGTCAGATAAAAAAAAATGCAACTGACATGATCATATAGAATAGACTGCAATATCACTGATAAATAATATAATCAATGAACATATCCTCTTTATGCCTTTTCCTCCTGGACATGCTGTTATCGGAGACAACCGTTATGTTCCGGGGACACGGGGCGAATGTTTGGAAATTTAGGAGTTAGCGTGATTATTAAACAAGGCGAAACGAGGAAACATATATTTGATCAAATAACACGGGAAGAGACCTATTGAAATAGATGAATTTTGATAAATATTACGATTTTTCCTGTGTTAAATCAAAACAATTTGGCACGTTGCCTATCATATGATGTAGATTGATCACTTTCATCAAGCGCAAAAAAAATGAAGCATGTTTTTTTGTGAATTGCTTACCTAAAATGGTCTTTCAAAAATGAAAATAAAAACCTTGGCCGCTTGATTTTTCTCGGCAATAAATGTACCAAATTAATTATAGCATTTTGGATGAAACCTACCTGCTTACCACTTCTTCTACCTACAACGACCAGTGACTGCATCGTATTAAGTTGGTAATCTAAAATAGTTACCTACATATTTATTGACCTTATAAACAAAACAAACTACATGCTAAATATGCTCATACCCAAAACAATTAGGAAAAAATTGTCTTATTTTACGATCCGAATATAAATTACCACTCAAGTCGTGAGAACTCGCGTTTCCTCAGTTCAATTACACGAAACTATTCATTTTCGCTATAATGTTATAGGCATAAAATTTGTCTGGGATGATTTTTGCAAAGCATTCTATTATAATAACAATTCAAATCTCCCACAACGGAAGGCCACAATGATCGCGCGCAACCGTAAAATTTTACGATAACGTCAGTGGTGACGCACGTGTGACGTCACGAGTTTGGACAGTGATGGTCCGTCATATTTTATGACGTCCGAACCGTGGTCGCCGAGTAGTTCCGTGATTGTACTTAGGTAGCAATTGAATCTATTGTGGCTAACAGTTATTGTAAAAACGTGAACACAGTGTGCATACAATATTATTTATTGATTTTATTGTTTTTTGTATTATTTATGTTGTTTTTTCTTTAATATAAGACATTCTTGTACAGCTAAAGCTTCGATTCTTACTGTGGAGGGAGTATCTGGGAGACCGAGCATCGCTCGAAAATTTTAAGACACGCGATCCCTCATACGATACCAAGCCAGTAGTTAGAGTCGATTCCGATATTCACGAAACAAATACAGGCAACTAAAAGGTATAACCAATCTGTTTTAAGTACAATTGCTAATTTTAAATAGAATTATGGTTCTTCTTACATGTATTTGCATTTCAGTATGCTTTGAGAAACTATAATTTAACGACTGTCAATCGACTGTAAAGTAGAGGCATCGTAAGAAGTCGTTTTTGACGTTTGTTTGCACATGAAGTTCTGTAAATGTTGACAGTTAGTATAATGGAGCAAATGTCAAACTTCATTGTTGCCTGTACGGAATAGTGATGTTACTACTGTTGCTGCAATTTACCGATACGTCAATCGAAATAAATAAGTAAACCTTTTTTTATGGAGGTACGAATAATTGCTATAATAGTAGGTACGCACATATTTTCTAAAAGTTTGTTATGGTTTCGACAGGTCCTCGCGAGCCCGGTGGATACGCGGCTTTACAGACTGTGTTGAACTTAACAACCAGATAAATGTCAAAATTGTTATAAAATCACGTATAATTTTTTTTTTGGTAGAATAATAATTTATGTACCACTACGTTATCACCTAGATGTGCTCTGATTTTAATAAATGGTTTTAGTGACTTTATATACTGCATTTCTCTATTTGGCATACCTACATTGCACTCTGAGCTAGCATGCAAGTTTACCAACGAGGGTTGGGAGTGGATCGCTGCAGGCTGGCAAACTCGCGTCCAAGCTCATGGTCTCAACCACTGCCAGTTCTGCATTGACATTACTACCAAGTGAAACTACCTACGTATATTGTATATCAGACTCCGATACTATTTGACCTGGCATTACATTTGGACACCGATTACCTTCTGCTATTAATTGTTGACCTTGATTTTTAAAGCTTCTGATTGGATATAGTTACTATCTCTCGCTAACAGAGGTTGTGGATCCTATGAATTTCCTCTATAGGTCACGTCCTATCCGTCCTATAAAACATCCTACCTAAATGCGACTTTACGTCATTATGACGTCACCGGCACCAAAGTTTCGCTGCCTGCTAATGATTCTAAGTAAGATTACCAAACACTTTTTTAGTTCGGATTACCTAACACTTTTTTAATTATTTTTTTTAATGGTAAGTACCAGATCTAACGCCCTTTCGCACTTGACTGAAAATTTTACGACGGTAAAATCGAGCGTTTCACAACACTATTGTGAGCTGTCAAAAACGACTTCTTACGATGCCTCTACTTTAGGTGTACGAATACGCAGTACCTTCTCGTACTCGTAATCCAAATGTGCGAGGCTATTTCCCACAGACTCGAACCCATAACCTCTTCTCACAGCGCATAACAGTCAAAGACTAGTCCGGTAATCCAATTTGCCGTCCCCGTGTCACAAATTGAAACCCGCTGCACCATCTTCTAATGGGTTAAGCCTATAGTACACTGCGCCACACAAATCAATACGCTAAAAGTTAAAAGCAAACAGGAACCAAGCCGTATCCGTACAAATTTAACAATCTACAGAATAAAATCATATTATGATAGTAGGTATCATATAATAATTAAATTTTTCAACTCATATTCTTCTATTTTTTTTTTGTTTGCCTTAATCCAAAATCCAAAACATTATTCCCTAGGTACTGTATGAGGTGGTCGGTCTTGTGTACTTACCATGAACTGCCGTCGCGTTGTTAACGCAGACTTACTTTTCATCTATCCCACTCACACTGGCATATAGGTGTGCGCAATCCGGATAGAAAGTAAATCCGCGTTAATAACGCGACGGCAGCTCATGCCACGGCTGCTGAAGTAACACTTAAACGTGATTCGTTTTCGTAAATTAAATTTCTTAGGCACACATTTTTTTTTATTATTTAATAGTTAGGAACAGTAACAAATTATTTGAGACTTTATGTTCGTTTTTCTTGAAATGTTTCTTCTATTTTATACCTAAAATATATACCTGTCTTTTCAATACTCAACAGAGTTAGCATAGTGTTTCGTCTGTCAACAAGCTTATAGTAATGAAAGTGTATGCAAAAGTCCAATTATGCATGAAAATGCAAAGGTGTCAGAATTTACTTCTTAGCGGCAGAGCACGTATCCTATCTGTTTTTTTTACAAAACATTAATATACTATAACTTGCGTGCTAAACTGTACCTTGGAGCGGAGCAATAATTTGATTACGTGATAATTCCACCGTGAAACGCGCTGCGAGACGATAATGCCCGCAATGGCGATTGTTACATATTTATACGGGAAATTAAAGGAAACGGCCGTAAGGGAGTCGAACAGATCATATACATACGTTGGCGTTAGCGCCATGACATTAGGTGAAAATAAAACATACAGTTATCGTCGGGGATAGTGCAATACCGCGTAACTACCAAATCAGATAGAGTTCAAATATCAAACAAGTGACACTCAAATTGATCCTAATTTAATTTGTTAGTTACACGGTATTGCATTATCGTCGACGTACTTTGTTCGGGGTATTTTTCTAAATTTCATCTTTATCAATTAAACATAAAGTAACCTCTTTTACTAAATATTTATCCCACCACACTCCTAGGGTAGTAATGTACTACTTATCATTAATAAAACATTATAACGAAATCTAAGGAAATGCATTTCTTCTTTAGATACAGCCTTTGTTCAATTTGTATGATATCTTCATTTATAAAATATTCTTCATTGTCAAACAATTTAATTTCTATGGAATCCAAAAGTTTAATATGCCATAACAGATATAGATTTAGATATTTAGTCTCATAACTATACTCAATTTTATTTAATTGGGAAAATAAAAAAAACCAATACCAGACCCAACTAAAGCCAAGTGTTCGCCAGTTACAAACATGCGATTAGGTGTTAATTCCGTGACAGACCGTACCTGTCCGATAATATTAGCCGCACATGGCATGTTTTGTACAAATGTTGATAACTATGGACTCATTACAGGAATGATTGATTAACTACTAAAATATTGAAGACATTGTCACCAATAATCTAATTTCGATAAAATACCGGTCATAAATAAATAATAGTTTATGCAACATTGATCTAAGAAGGACTACGAAATGAAAAGTACTTAGTTAAGTTTTATAATTTAAATTAATTACAAATTAAATTAAATTTAAGAAATAAAATTAAACCAGTCAGTTTTATAATAAAATAACATAGGTAGGTACCCGTTATTCATTAGAATCAAATAAGAGCTGTTTCAAAAAAATCAGCAGATCTGGAATAATTAATGTATCGTTTGCCTAATATAAAACTAAAAGAATAACAACACATGAAAATCCATATGTATATTAAATGTCAAACGATGGTCTTATAGAATACCGTAGTCTGCTATCTAAACTACTATACGACTATACTTGTACATATTGAGCGGTTTCCGACATGTATATTTACTATGATCACTGATCATTATAATCAATCCGTATTAGGGAAAGAGGCTATAAACTTAATAATGTTAAGAAGATTGTTCTCTCGGCAGTCTAAGGACATCGAACCTAAATCAATTTTTTTCACTATTAAATTATAATTGCAATTACTTTTTAAAAAAATTTTCACTTTTCATTTTGTTTTTATGTAATAAAAAAACCAAACAACGTTTCCCCTAATTTTAACGGGGGCGACAAATTGCCATAATTATCGTTTCCCGTAATTTCAAAGATATTCAAAATTATTGTGGGGTAAACTTATCACTCCAATTCATGTCAATGTGTCACGCTGATAAAAAATAATTTGATTTGATAATTTTTATCTTCTTTCATCTTTTATGTAATTCTGTGCAATGAAAAGGGCACTGATTTGTAATTGAAGAGTAAAATGAGTATAATTACGAATGTTTTATCATTGGTTTTTAAGTACAGAAAACGTAATTGGAGGTTTTATTAAACGAGTTTATCTTCCAATTTTAATATTCATAGCCTACCTTTTACTTGTACTACGAGTACCTTTGTGCTTAGTGTAGCTTATTCGTGTAGTTTATTCCTCTACCTATCAATATCGAATGAGTCGACCCTAACTTGTATACTTAGAGTGATTCTCCCTTTCTTTTAATCCCGACATAAGCTTTCCACTAATTTTCTTCCCTTGTCGTCACGGCTATCACTAGACGTGTCGTAAAAATACGACAATCCTCCTATAAATGCTTACAAGACACTAGCGAAACTGGTGAGCTTCTTGGTTTTATTAGTCGTCGGCATTTTGTGCAGAATGTAATTAAGTTTTATTAACCTTTGTCATATATTTATTTGCTCGTGGCGTCTTCACACTGTAGTAAATGCGTTGTATATTGTATGAACATTATGGATAACTGGATTAAAATATGTTGGCTAACAAAACATATGTACACGTTATAAGATGGCAGTGCCCTAAAGACTTGAATATTTTAATACTTTCACTCACTTAGTCTTCGTCAAGTAATAAAATAAATTACGACCCATATTGATGTGTCACCTCAGTACTACTTAATTACACGTAATTGTTGTTTACTCATCTTGAACCTTTGAAAAATCAGTGTAGAGCACGTTAGACCACAATCAGTTTATAATTCCACAGTTATTCTCCCGTTATAATACCTAGGCATGTAGATTAAAAACGAATATAAAATATATGGACATAATATACAAAAGGATATATTTTAGCAGTACTTAGGTATTTACGTGGTTTCGCCGAGAAGGTATGACCACTTTTGCAAAAATTTGCTTAATAAAAACTATTTAGCCTATCATGCTCTAAAACTTTTCAATTAGAGATTGAGAATGATGTTCAAACTTCCGAAGTCATTATTTATTGTCGCATAGTTATATAAAAAAAAATTACATGGACTATTATCTTTTTACTAAATTCTATCCAACGACAAAGTATTCATGTGCGATATAAAACAAAGTCTGAAAAACATTGCTTATATAAGATGACAATAATACGAGTATGTACCTACACAAAAGTTTTCGGTAAGAACACAGTACACTTTACCAATGTACTTGTACTTGTTATTACAAAAATACTATACCCTTAACGGACGTTCTCGGGATACTTGAAAAGAAATGTAAAATTTTATTAAAACAAGTGATAATCTGATTATGGACGGACACATTGCAGGCATAAAACAGCAACCATAACCCTTTGTGGATTTTACAATCCGTCTTTACGACCCACTCTAATTACTGTAGGTAGTAGATGTATCATGCTTGGATAGTCTCATGGTTGATTATCATTTAATGAAGTTTAGTCATCGAGTTTCTTATTATGATACATTTTATCTACCTTTAAACTTTTAATGAATTTGTTTTGTTTATCTTCTCTTCATTTATAAATTTATTAATCGATTATTAGCACAAAAAGTTCAACTAGTAGTTGACTATACCAGCGGTAAGTACAGTAATATGGTTAAAAAAATAATGTATTTAAACTGGTACCATAAGTGAGACTCTGCCGGGGAGTCCTTGCCCACACAATAGACGACAAATAAATTTCATAATTAACACACACTACATAGACTTAAAAATAAATGACAAAAAGAAAAATAAAATCGACACATTGTGTTGATTCGATTTGTAATATAAAGCCCTTGCATGAAATTTTAAAAGGGGTACATCGGTACAACATCGTGCATTTCCTTAACCAACCCTATCGACATATTGACAATCTAGCACAAAAGATCGACATTAATTTGACGTACCATTAAAAATATTGCTTTTAAAAATCACCGAAGAAAGTCATGTGGAAGATATTGCTACAAATGTCGGGTGGCAACCCTAAATCTGTGATGTAATAAAATAACAATTTATGATCTAACACTTTTATTTTTAAAATTGAAATGAATTAGGAATTTGATATTAGACAATTTGCATAAACAAAAATGATTCTGATTGATCGGCGCCGTAAAAAGTAATCCGTTAAAAAATACTTTCATTTTTGAAGTTTTATTACGCCGTAAATACTGGCAGTTATTTTTTTGCGTCATTATCGGTTGGGTGACGATGACACGCGTTTTTTTGTAAAAGTATGCTAATGATGGTAAATATTAATTTGTAACGGTTGATTTGTTAATACGAAATATATTTGCATAATCATGGTACACTATAAAAAGATGAAAAGCTGGGTCGTGTCATTAATGATAATGACTAAAGGGATGACTTTTACTAGTCGAATGACGAATCGATCGTAAACTTAATACCTGCACATTAAAAATAACAATGTCTCCATTTAGCTGGTTAAAATATTTAAAGTATTTTAGCATTTGCGGTTAGCAGTTGAATAGAGCAATAAAACTGAACAATTAAAGAAAGAATTGCGAAATTAAAAATTAAATTGAATTCCCACGATAACTGATTAGGACATAGAAAGGGTTGACAAAGGCGATGTTTTAAAAACCCGCCAGGATTCGTTGCGGTGCCCGAAAGAAAGGAAGACTTTCAAATTGCGTCAACCGTGATTGACATTTTGAAGTGTGTGCAAAATTGAAACTCGTGCGAAAGTTTTAAATAACGATATGGCGTAGTGTATCTAATTATGAGTAGAACCTACATGGCGCCAGTATTACGAATTAATTTAATTATCATGGTCGCACGTCATCATGGTTTTCATGCATGCATTTAAAATCTTGTAAGAACATAGCTCCGCCACAGAATGTTTATTTTGCGCATTGCCAACCTATAATAAAGTAAAGTTTTGTATGTTTTGTTAGGACAACCTTGGCACAAGAATGAGTAGGTACGTACGTATTATTTGCAAAAGATGATAGTTTTATATACAAAATTGTGAATACATACCTATATTTCTAAGCAACATTGTAATGCATTAAGGCAGGTAGATAAAAACAAAATACTATGGTCTAAGAACATAATTGTATATTTGCATGTACTGGTCATACACCTTGTATTTATTTAAATATTTTGAGTCTCATGTTAGTTATAATTCTAAAATACCTTGTATTTATTACAAAAAAGCTAAGCCAGACTTAATCAAATTATCTTGTACAATTTTGCTATACAATTAGATTAGTACATCCGGCGGTATCGCACTTCATATAACTCGTCTGATACAAAACCAATTTCTTAGAAAAACACGACTGCACTTACTCGCGTATTGGAAACAAACAATCTTGGAGAGGAAAATGGAAGAAAAATACTCACGCAACATTCTTGTATGACACAATAAACATGAGAATTCGTGTTTAGAAAATGGTTATTGATTAAGAAGATTAAGGTGAGATATAATAAAGTAACCTAGTTGTAAAATATATATCTTATCCATTAAAAAGTTTCATTAGTGATTTAGAATATTATAGAGGAAGAAATTTAGAATTCTCATAGAATTTAGAAGTAAGGAATATTTAAATGGTTATATCAAATTACATAATCAAAAGTAGGTACCTATTTGATGTGACATCACTACAAATTATATTAAAATATCTTATATCTGACCCAAAGGGCAATGGAGAGGGCTATGCTAGGAGTCTCTCTGCGTGATCGGATTAAAAATGAGACCATCCGCAGCAGAACCAAAGTAACCGAAATAGCTCTCCGAATCGCTAAACTGAAGTGGCAATGGGCGGGGCACATTGCGCGTAGAACCGATGGCCGTTGGGGCGGGAAGGTTCTTGAGTGGCGGCCACGTACCGGAAGACGTAGCGTGGGTAGGCCCTCCACAAGGTGGACCGATGACCTGGTGAAGGTCGCGGGAGTCCGCTGGATGCGGGTGGCGCAGGACCGGTCATTGTGGCAATCTTTGGGGGAGGCCTATGTTCAGCAGTGGACGTCTTTCGGCTGATGTGATGATGTGATGATGATGATCTTATATCTTAATATCTTGCATTTCCTAAAATATTAAGATAATAAAGACATAATGATTCCTTATTTAAATCCTGAAATAATAGTATTTAGTGACTGCTAGGAATACATCTTATGACGCAGCGACGCTTTCAGATCCAGATAACTTATATCTCAATCAAAATAAAGAATAAAACTGCCTGCAAATCCAACATTTACCTCAAGCCAAACAAAAATGGCAAGTGTCTCTCAAGTTTTGCATAGTCTAAGATGCATTAAACTCTTTAATGTTCAGCGAGTATGCGGGCGATCTGTGTGGAGGGCCCTTTGACTTACAAGTGTAAGGGGCGTATTGAAGATATCGAGGTTATGTTTTAAGTAGGTACGAGTTATAGGTAAATCACTTGAATGAAACGTGGGTGAGGCGAACGAAATAGAAAGGTAACTTGACATCACATTTATTATAATGTATCGTGTTCGGTGAACTTTGATTTCGACGTATCAGCGACCGTTGCTTGTCAAAAATTGAATTATAATATAATGTAACTACATTTACTTGTGTGTTTATTAAATATTTGATAACCAAAACTTACTGTAAAAACTGTCACTACTCTTAACAACCTCATAATGTCGATTCAGAAATAAAATACGAGCTTTATTTCAAGTATGTATTTTGTTACATAGTCAGTTTTGCTGGCTGACCGATAAATTTGTTTATTATTATGTATATTGTCGGTTATTATCCACAAAACAGGCCTTAATTTGATGTAACCATGGGATTGGGTCGATTTGCGTAAGATTATCCTATGATAATTATTTATTTATTATAGAATCAGAGAGCGGGAAGTGGCTTCGTTTTATACTATTGCACTAACTGCGTGTTGTACCAAACACGTGTTGGACCAAACACGTGTTGACTTAGTACGTAAGCACAGTATAAAGACAAGTCCAGTAGTCACTCTCCGGCAGTGGCGACGCGAATGATACCTACTGCACAGGGTTGAACAAAATTAATTATTCGACTTGGTACAAAGGTACTATAGGTATAACTGTCAATATGAGTACTACAATACCACATCATGACATTGCATCAGTATTGAATACTGATGATTATGAAAAATAATATTAAATATTATGTACCTTAGGTATCGATTAACGTATGCGGAATGAAATCTGCACAAAGTTTAATATTAAATAAATGATATCATTATTATTTTCTTGAACATGTACATTTTTTAATATCGATTTTAACAAGTATTCATGCAAGATAAAAACTACTTGAATCCAAAGTGTATAACTTTAGTTTTATGATACTTTATCCATTGATGTCGAAAAAACAAATGTTAGCATTTTTCTTGCCTCTAATTTTATCTTCTGTAGGAAAACTTTTTAAATAAAAATCCTTTGCTCATTATATTTCATATTCTTGTTAATTGGTCTATTGATACTTACTTATTATGCTAAAAATATTTAATTGAAATTAGCTATAAGTCGTTCACCGTGACATCCGTTACTGAAAAAGCAGTGTTTTTTACACTTTTTGATCAAATGGCGAAGTCATATATTCAAAGTTGTTTATTTTTATTTTCCGTGTTGATAGGCTTGCTCTTTGTTTATGTTTCGTAATGCCCATGGTTTGAGGATGTTTTTCATCAATTTTGTTGTCATATTTAGAAGTATTTCTGAGCTCCCTGTTCGATTTTGTGATTCGGGTTAACGTAATTTCCTTTATTCGAGCTCTTTCTGAAAAGTGGCTGTAGCCAAATTGTTACATTACACTAGGGTTTCTAATATCATTTATTGGAAACGAAAAGAATGCGAGATTTTTATAAAACAGTGTTTCAAATCTTGCCTTCTTCTAAAAAATCAGAATCATCGTCGATTTTGGCCTTAGCAAATGTGTCTTGTGGAAAATACATGCAGTTGTGCGACATTGTTCTACTCAATTGGCCATAATTTCTAAAGAAAGATGCCAAACCCGACAAAACTCTCCAATTTAATTAACAATTGTATACAAATTAATTTAGCATTGAGACACAAGTTAAATTTAATTTTTTTATTTTGTTTTTACTTGTTCAAAATTTGTGCAAATTTCACTCCGCATACGTTAGTCTCATGCACAGAATCATTAAAACATTACAATACCGTAATGTGTTCGGCACTGATGTCATTTTTTTAATTTTCTATCTCGAACGCAATACGACACAAAGCGCGCTGCGCGGCCGGCCGACCCCAACTGACTTATCCCAAATTATCCCAATTTGCATGTACTCGCTGCGTGCGTGTAGTGCGCCTGTGTGCGTGGCCGCGCGGCGTTCATTTGTTAGAAGAGTAATTACTGGTGTATACTGTGACGTAAGGGACGGAACGCATGTTGGACGGAGTACGTAATGGACGAAATACGTGTTGACATTACACGAGTTGGACGAACTGCTGTTGGGCGAAATGAATGTTGGACCAAATACGTGTTGGACGAAATGCGAATTCAAATATCACTTGGACAAACTGCGTATTGGATGAACAGCTAACAAACCGTTGTTATAACATGTGTGGTCACCATACTCTGTCAGGATTATTTCAAAGTTTCATTTTGTTTGAGTTCCGGTGTAGCTTATGAAGCATACCTTGTCTTATCAATCTTACAATTTTTATTAAAATGATACTTTTAGCAACAAACTTTCACCCTTTAAGTCGACTTAGGCCAGAGTTAGGATCAATAATCAGAAATTAATTACAGTTATTACTCTGAGAGGATTAAGCGGGATTGCGATCAATTGACGGTTTGAACCGGCGAGTAATTAGCGAGGTAATCCCTGCTAATGAGAACTTGATTATTAGTGCATAAAATATTATTATCTAAATTAGGAAGTTGTTAATCGAATTCAAGCTATCAATGGATATGTCAACATTACGTAATAACTTTACTAATTAACTAGTTTTTTTTACCCACTACGCTCAACATGTTTGCTTAGACAAGTTGCCAATCGCTAACGCTTAATCGTCAATCGTAAACGACAGGCAGCTAACTGTCTTTGTCGCACTAATATGAAAGAGTGACAGAGAGGGAAAACTACGATACGCTACTAAGCGTTAGCGATTGGCAACTTGGCTAAGCATTCTGGTAGGCTTATGATGATCCCTTTTGTCGTTGTTGGCGTTAGGTTCTAACAAGTATTCAAGTGCAAAAGCGACGAGAAGCCTTTACACCCGGGTTGATACGATCGTGACAGTTAATTACATTTAAATTTTAATTTAAAAAAACCGGCCAAGTGCGAGTCGGACTCGCGCGCGAAGGGTTCCGTACCATTATCAATTTATTATTAAAAAAATACAGTTAAATCAACCTAACTCAAAAACTATAGGAGATAATTTAATCAAACCAAAAATCGTTGATAGAGTTTATTAATGTGCATAACATATTTTTTTTTTTTGTTTTATATCGCGTAGTTTAAAAAATAGAGGGGGGGGACATTTTTCAGACTTTGAGAGCTGATATCTCGAAAACAATTTGCTTAAATAAAAATGAGATTTATAAACCATCATATCATTTTCAAAGACCTTTCTATTAATACCCCACACGCTTATATATAACTAAAAAATGTTTTCTATCTCTCAGTTACATGTATGGAGGGCCCCCACCCCGATTGTTTTTTTTTTACAATTTAGTATCATAATCCTGTAGCAGTTCATACAACACATATCCTTACCAAATTTCGTTACTGTAGCATTTATAGTTTCCGAGTAAATCGGCTGTGACAGACGGACAGACGGACATGACGAATCTATAAGGGTTCCGTTTTTGCCATTTTGGCTACGGAACCCTAAAAAGACAATTGAGTTCATTATTAAGTAAGCACATCGTGATTTTTTGGTTACAATGCAATTTTTGGACCATGTCTCTATTATTATCGATTAGACGTGTGCGCCGCGCCGGCGTCACGCCGCCGCCGACCTTTTTCGCCACGCCGCCGCCGCCGACTAATGGTCGGCGTGAAATCGGCGTGGCCTTGACTGAATAACAGACTTATTTCCTATGGGTTAATTACTAAATACTAAGCTTCGTATTTGCTTTATGTATTGCCATAATGCTCTTATACAGGAAATAAAATATCAGCCTATCAAGTGTCATCACTCATTACACGTTTATTTAACTTAGGCTCCACGATATCCAGCCTCCCGAACAAGCCCGTTTCAGTTTTTGCACAAGCAACGTCAGGTTATACAGAAGACCGAGAAGTATAACTAGCCCCTCTGGTTAACGTTCGTGGCGTATGTAGCATTTGAATCGATCGAGACGTTTATAAATAAGGGGTACCCCCTTATTCATAAACAAATATGATACACTATTTCCAGCGGTACCAAGTAGACTTTTCCTCAGTCATCAATTTCTCTTTTACGATCTTCTGCCAACGGCCCGATCTTTGGCAGCGTGAACCGCTTCAGTAATCTGAATGATGAGTGTGGTGCGGATCCGGTCTGTTCTGTGCATGGGGCCTGGTCTTTTCCTTTTAAACTTTCCTGAGACGATAAGTTTTTGCAGGACTTCCAAGTTTACGGGCTATGTGACCCATTTACTGTGGCTCCAAAGTTCCAAGACACAGCTCTTACCATGTCAGGGAGTATTGGGATCCTCGGAGTCGACATTTCCAACGACGTCCAATTCCGATGTCACCTAGAGGGAAAAGCTACGCTGGCATCCAAAAAGCTCGGTGTGCACAATAAAGCGAGGGGATACTTTACTCCGGGGCAAAGACTTCTGTTATATAAGTCGCAAGTCAGACCCCATATGGAGTATTGCTGTCACCTCTGGGCAGGAGCACCTGTATACCAGCTTGCACCCTTTGACTCGGTTCAGAGACGAGCTGTCCGAATAGTCGACGATCCCGGACTCACAGGCGGTATTGAACCCTTAAGTCTAAGGAGAGACTTCGCCTCCTTATGTGTGTTCTATCGTCTGTACAATGGGTTGTGCTCTGAAGAACTGTTCGACATGATGCCAACGTCCACTTTTCATCATCGCACCGCTCGCCACCGACTGGGCGCTCATCCTCACACCTTGCAACCTAAATGGTCGCGCACCGTGCGGTTTCAGAGGAACTTCCTCCCGCGGACAGTCCGTCTGTGGAATGAGCTCCCTGCCGAGGTTTTCCCGTTGGACTACAGTATGGGGTTCTTCAAAAGAGGAGTGTACAAGTTCTTATTGGGGTCGGCAACGCGCATGTGACACCCCTGGGGTTGCAGGCGCCCATAGGCTACGGTGACTGCTTTCCATCAGGCGGGCCGTATGCTTGTTTGCCACCGACGTGGTATAAAAAAACCAAAGAACACGTAACCAACAAACAGTAGAACAAGTAAGTCAAGTAGACTACCGGTACTTATATTGTAGCGTCCAGTGGCCTATAGGTACCACAAAACTTTACAAGTGTACAATTCTACAAAATTGTATCAATTCCCATACAAAAAGTTGACAATTTTGTAGAATTGTACGCTTGTAAAGTTTTGTGTTATAGGGGCCTGTTCGTTTCCAAGACCGTATTCGAAACCCATAGCATTGCAGTATGTCAAAACTGTTTTTGGTTGCTTTGGGAGATGTCTTCAAGATTTTGGTCTGGAAAGGGCTTTGTCATCAACATCAATAGTAGTAGTGGGTGGTATAGCTGATATACTATCAGTTATACCACCCACGTTCGGTTCGCCGACTATAAAATAATTATGGCTGAAACCTTGGAAAACCTGAGCACAATACTCATTGATGTCTGTAGAGCCCCTGAATGCGTTGGGCTTAAGATAAAACGAATATCAACGAAGACCATATGAAATATCTAGATTTTGTCATTCAAACTGCAGTCAAGATCTAAGCTCAAAGTCGACGAATGTGTTTACCGGAGACAGACAGCTAGTCGAGTTGGGTGGATCTAACTTTGAGAAAATGGTCAATAGTAAAGTAGTGCCGGATAGCACAATATCTTCTCATTTAATATCCCGCAGTATATTTCAAAACGAAATTCTTCGACCAAGTGTTACATACGGCTCTAAAACGTGATAGGTAACTATGGGCTTAGTAAAAAGATCACTCAATGAGCTATTTAATTGATGGAAAAAGGTGATGGAAAAGTTCCCTACGAGATTGAAATAGGAATGGTTGAGAGCCCTAGAATAACTGAAAGCACCAACGTAGCTCAAAAAACGTGTGACCTGAATTGGCAGTGGGCTGTACATATTGCTTGCAAAATTACCGTTGGGTCAAGCGATTTCTTAAAGGCAAGCATAAACTTGTCGACGCAGCATAAGAAAGCTCCCAATATGATGGACCGATGACCTGGCAAAGATAGGTGGAATCTATTGGAGGTGGGCTGCGCACTATTTATCCTTATGCCATGCCATGATAGGGGATTTGGGGACTTAATTTCCATCGGCAGATAATATGTATCATTATTGTCATCATATAACGAAGATTAATAGAGTTAGTCCAAGCCCAGTTATTGTTTGAAATACATATTATGTTAAAGCTTGTCCACGAAATAAATTAGACATTGCCGTATAATTATTTTTTTTAATGAGACCATACCTTTGCATGGATATTATTAGAAAGAAGAACGAGCTCTTTTTTGCCTTTCTTTTCAGACGCTGTGTTTGATATTATGGACTTTTATTGAAACTTCTGAATTTTAGCAGTGTTTCTTCTTATTTTACCATTTTAGGTGATTTCGTTTCCCAATAACCCTTAACTAAATTACAATATCGATACTATAATAAACTGTGAATCTCGTGTTTACAATTTTAATAAACTATTTCAAGTCTAACATTGTTGAAATCTGGGCAAAAGATCGCACTTTTTTGGACGTGAACTTTTGCATTAAGCATTATTTGAAGTTATTTTGATTTTGAAGAATTTTAAGCGAAAACTTTTGGATATTGGATTGTTAAACATAAAACAGAAGAATCAATTTACAGTCCCATGGCTGTTAGAACTATATGGGACTATTGTGTAACAGGGAAGACTGATTTTACGATGGCTACTTTATTTCGTGGACAAGCTTTAGAACATGATGGGAAGAGAAAACTGTTATCTATAGATCATTAGTGGTTGGTATTTATTGAACATTTATATTGTATTTATCTCAATTATAACAAAGAATACGATCGAATTCCGCTTTTATATTTCACGTGACCTTCACGCCGATTTCACGCCGAAATCACGCCGCCGCCGCCGACCATTTTGACATCGGCGCACACGTCTATTATCGATACATTTATCGAGCAATTGACCCGTCGAGGTACGTTGATAGTGATTCGGCAACACATTGCGTGTAGGAAGTGACTAATG